>VZQC01004376.1:5122444-5217122 GCA_009823505.1 Rhizomys pruinosus
CTCCCGCCCCCCCGCCTACAAAATCCCCTGGGAACAATTGACCTTAGAGGGTGAGGAACAAAATTGTCCCTTAAATCCCTTGGCTGAATTAATATGGGACTTAGGTATGGGCATTAAGCATCCAAAAACATTGTTACACCAATCTGGTACTTTTAATTTCTGTATCATATTTAGAAAAAGCTTGAAGAAACACTCAAGAAACCTTGTATAAACATTGACTGGAAGAAACTGAACACCATAGGATAAGCTGATAAGAGAAATTTAAACAATTTTAGGCATATCTTAAATATAAATTATTTACTACAAACATAAGTAGTCTCCTTACTTTCCCAAAACCCATATCCTGGTTGGTAGTTTTCCAATAACAGGGAACATATGTGCTCACCAGAATTAAGCTGAAAAAATTTACCAAGTCGGTCCAAACTGTCTCTTTCTGCGGTGCATGTAACTAGTTCAGGGAAGTAAACCTAGATTTTCTTGAGTCAAGTTATCTTGAAAGGGGCAGAACAGATATCAAAAGTAGCATTTGCATAATAGACAGAGACCAGGAAATATCTTTCAGTAGTCAAAGGTAACCCACTACTTGTCTATGGCCCTTGAATATGAATCTACAACTGGAAGTCTAGTACAAGTCAGGAATGGACTGAAAACCAGCCACAACCTTGTGTGGTTTTAATACCATTTAGACCATTCGTAAGCTGGCTTTAATGTTTATATCATTCCATTCTAGAAACATTTAACCACTTCAATCCAGTACATGTATCTTATTTTCTACTAAATTTTACAATATTTATGCCCATCTACCCGAATGGGGCAGTTCCCCCAAAGCCATCACCACCAAATAAAAACCTTAAACTGAACCAACCAATCCTGAGGCCAGCTGCGGCAGACCAAATCTTTCTAGATATTCAAAAATGCACCATACAGACCTGGCAAAAAACTTGTCTATCTGCCCCAAAGATGTCCACCAAGTGAGCAAATATCCCACACACAAAACACAACCAAAAGCCTTGAATTCTATTTTGTCTAGTATTAGCATAGTGACTCCGCCTTTCTTAGTGTCATTTACTTGTATTATTTTTTTTTTACCATCTTTCATCTTGGGATAATATCTATCATTAGAGGTGAGGTCTTTTAAAAAAAAAGTCCTCCAATTCAAGTTATATGTGTATGTATATATTTATGTATATATATGTAAATATGTATATATACTGTAGCAATACAAGTTGGAGAGAACAACAACAAAAGAACTGAAAAAAAATCTGGAAAGTCTCGGAAAAAGATGCAGGACATGTATGACAGAGTGCAGGGACTCGGGTGGGGTGTGGGGGCATGGAAAGGGAAGCAACTCTAGATTTTATTGAGAAATGATGTATGACTTATGGAAAAAGTTTAATAACAGTAAAAAATTAAAATTAATAAAAAATAAAATAAATATATAAATAAATAAAAATAAAGGTGAGGTAAGTTTCTTGGAGACAAGAAAAATATAAAAAGATGGATTTTGTGTCATAATCTATTCTACTACTCTGTCTCTTAATTGGAGAATTCTTTCCATTGATATTTAAAACTGTTGTTGAAAGAATTAAATTGCTTCCAATCATTTTGCTTTCTAGTACATTCTTACCTAGCTAGATTTTTATTTCCATAGTGGTAGTATCATTTGTTTTCTGCTGTTGATTGGCTATAGTCATCCCTGCCCTCTGCTCTTTGTATTGCTTAAAGTATTCTCTACAGGGATGGCTTATGGGAGAGGAATTCTTTCAACTTCTTTATATCATGGAACATTTTTCTTTCTCCTTCAATTATAATAGACATTTTTTTGGTCTTTTTGAGACATGGTCTCCCTGTAGTCCCAGTTGTCCTGGAATTCCCTCTGTAGACCAGGCTGGCCTTAAACTCACAAAGATCTGCCTGCCTCTGCCTCCCAAGTGCTAGGATTAAAGGCATGCACCACCACGCCTGGCATTATAATAAACATTTTTTGCTAGATGAAGTACTCTGGGTTTGCATCTATAGTCTTTTAGAACTGTGAATATTTTAAACCAGGCTCTTCTGGCTTTCATGGTCTGCACTGAGAAATCAACAGCAATTCTGATAGGTTTTCCTCTGTAGGTACCTTGTTGGTTTTCTTTTGCAGCCCTCAGTATCCTTTCTTTGTTTTGAACATCTATTGTTTTTACTATGATATGGTGTGGTGAGTTTCTTTTCTGGTTCTGTCTGCTTGAAGTCCTATATATTTCAAATATTGTAGAAGTATTTGAAATACTTCTACAGGTATCTCTTACTTTAACTTGGGAAATTTTTCCTCTAAAATTTTGTTGAAGATCTGGGCCTCACCATCCTGTGAGTCTTCTTCCTCTTCTATCCCTATAATTTGTAGGTTTGGTCTTTTCAGAGTATCCCACAGCTACTGGTAATTCCATTCTTGTGCCTCCTCTTCCACAAGTTATTCCCTAGGCTTTGGGAAAGAGACACAAGTGGGTGAGAAGCAAAACAGTCTATTTTTTCTGGAGATGTCATTTTGGACTCTAGTCTGTTCAGGTTGATCACCTTCATGGGTTGACAGTTTATCCAGTGATACCTTTTTAATCTCACTAACAAAGCACAAGCAATTGGGTGTACAGGCATTTGAGCAGTACTAATTATTATGGCAAGCTATGCTGTGAGCATAGACACAGATGCTTGGATGGTATGCTAATCCACAAACTGTGGTTTCTCTATAAAGGATGACAAGTTCTTATTGTGGCTTATAACATCTCCTAACCACTAGAGGACATAAGCTTTGTGGCATCCGCTGTGAGTTATTCCTCCAAGGAGAGAGCTAATAGCCAATTAGATATATATAGACACATGGCTGCCACTGTTGCACAGTATCTCCAGGCAGTTGAGGTGTAGATGATACTGATGGAGGAGTCTTGCTTGTCTCAAGGAGACCACTATTTTGCTATATTGCTTTAGTGGCCTTTGGTAATGCTATCTGGCATTTCAGAGGCCAGTTGTCATTAGCAAGTGACATCCCAAAACATTTTTTCATGCTCACTGAACACTTTTTAAGATGTTTCTCAGCCATCTCTATTTCATCACTTTAGAAGTCTCTGTTCAGCTCTTTACTCCATCTTTTGAGCGAGTCATTTGTTTTCTTCTTTGTTTTTTGAGTCGTTAATATATTCTGGAAGTTAATGCTCTGTCAGACGCATCAGTGGTGAAGGTTTCCTCCCACTCTGTGGGTTTGCTCTTCACTTCCCTGATTGTTTCTTTCACTCTACAGAAGGTCTTGAGTTTAATGAGGTCCCACTTGTCAGTAGTTGACCTTATTTCCTGAGAAGCTGCTGTCTGATTTAGAAAATATTTTTCTATGCTTATGTTTTGTAGGTTTCTGCCAACTTTTTCTTCTATAACCTTCAGAGTTTTGGGTTTCATGTTGAGGTCTTTGATTCATTTGGAGTTGAATTTTTACAGGATGAGAGTAGGGGTTTAATTTTATTCTTCTTCTACAGATCCAGTTTTGCCAACACCATTTGCTGAAGATGCTGTCTTTCCTCCATTGTGTCTACTTGGCCCCTTTGTCAAATGTGAGGTGGCTGAAATTGTATATGCTAAAGTTTGGATCTTCAGTTTTGTTCCGTTGGTCAACAGGTGTGTTCTGTGCCAGTACTAAACTGTTTTTATGACTATATCCCTGTAGTATAGACAAATTGCTTTTTTTAAAAGAATGTAACATGCTTACATTTTTCTCTAGGATCTTGCCCTCTCCAGTCCTGTGTATTCAGCTATGTTTACAGTACCACACATGAATTTCTGCCACTAAGCAAGTATTCTGTGCAATTACAGAGCTCTTAACATGGCCCCAAAATAATCATCTCACTGCTGCACCAATAGAAAGTGTTTTCTAGGTTCAACATTGTTGTCTACTAATGGTTTTCTCTCCTGGAAGTTTGCATAGTATCCTCTGATACCATAAAAGCTATTCTTTAGGGAGGAGGCCTCCAATGCATGTCCACCTCTATTGCTCCAAGTCCTTTGCCTGAAGGTTTGAATTCCAAAGTTTAGATAAAACTTTCCCGTTCTTTGATGACAAATTGCTCAAATTTAATATACATTCTACTATATATTTCATGACAATTTCACTTAGGAATAAACTTCCAAAATATTTTTTGTTGAGAGGATATAGAAAATGGAAGCAATAAGAAAACCAAAATAATTGAGAAACACAACTAGATACGAGTGGAAAATGACTAAAGTGAAAAGAAAAATGGAAAGAAAGCAGAGTACCCTCAGAAAGTGGAAGCTAGGGTTCTTACTATTTAAGACAACTGGCAAAGGATGTTCTTCAGAGAACCTAGAGGCAAAGGTTCAGGACCACACAGCTCTGAGTGCCAGTGACATCTGCAAGATCCACAATGGCCAGACCCTGTGCTTTCCTGATGGCCCTGTTGCTGATGAGCTCCTGGACAAGCTGCTCTCTAGGCTGTGACCTGCCTCAGATGTACAACCTGGGGTACAGGAGGGTCTTGGTACTCCTGGGAAAAATGCAGAGGATCTCCCCTCTCTCCTGCCTAAAAGACAGAAATGCCTTTGAATTCCCCCAGGAGGAGGTTCATGGCCAACAGATCCAGAAGCTTCAGACCCTCCCTGTCCTCTATGAGCTGACCCAGCAGATCTTGAACCTCTTCAGCTCTAAGGACTCCTCTGCTGCTTGGGACACAAGCCTCCTAGAGGAATTCTGCACTGGCCTCTATCAGCTGCTGAATGCCCTGCACCCCTGTCAGAAGCAGCAGGTGGAGGAGCCAGAGCCTCCCCTGAGGCAGGAGGACTCCCTAGTGGCTGTGAGGAAATACTTCCAGAGGATCACTGTCTACCTGAGAGAGAAGGAGCACAGCCCTTGTGCCTGGGAGGTGGTTAGAGCAGAAATCCTGAGATCCTTCTCCTCCTCAGCCAACTTGCTGACCAGACTGAGAAGAATGAGTGAGGCCTGAGCCACAGTGGAAATGCCTGTCATGGACTAAACATCAGATTTCACTGTGCGGTTTATGCCAGCATATTCTCACAGAGACTAGATATTTTCTGGAATATTGTGTTTATTAGTATAAGCATTAGTCCCTGTTGGATCTGTTCATGTATTTCTTTAACTATTTAAAATACTTATTATTTTTCAGTTGTATTATGCACTTTTGTATTTGTTTAATGTATCAAAAGATTATATCCAATCAAATTTTTCTATTAAATAAATTTATACTTTTAAATCTTGTACTTCTTAATTCTTGATATCTTTTCAATTTTTTCCTTAATTTTTATCAAACATTTTATACATTTCTAAATGAAATTTAGAAACATTGAACCCCCAAACCCACCAGAACCCATGCATTCTGCCATGCATGTCCTGCCTAATTTTCTGCCTTTTTAAAGGATTTTCAATGCAGAAACTTAGTGATTGGGGCAGAATTTTGTTGTTTCAGCCAGTTCTTTGATGCAGTTTTTTTTTTGTTCCTTTCCATTTCTATCACTTCAAAACATGCATATATGCATGTCACATACTAAAATTATGACATCTGAAGATAAACTATAGGATAATTCAGATTTTGACTGTAGAGTTGTAAGCAGATAAAGAACACAATAATACATTACATTACTACATTACTTAGCAGGTTGATGAGTAACATTCTGTATTCTCTTTATTAAAAGAGAAAGAAAGAAAGAAAGAAAGAAAGAAAGAAAGAAAGAAAGAAAGAAAGAAAAGAAATATATGTATGTTTAAAATAAAATTTAAAAAAGAAGACGAGCCAGGCATGGTAGCATACAGCTTTAATCTCAACACTTGGGAGGCAGAGGCAGGTGGATCTTTGTAAGTTGAAGACCAGCCTGATCTACAGAGCAAATTCCAGGACAGCTGGGGCTACAGGGAGACCCTGTCTCGAAAAGACCAAAAAATAAATAAATAAATAAAGGAGTCCTATTCAGTTTGCCTTACAAATAGAGATTTGGTGCTAGGATCCAGAAAATAGGACACCATATGTTAATTCTTTTTCTGGGACTGTGTTACACTTAGCAAAATGGCTACTGCATAGAACTCCATTTTGTAGATGTATGACATTTTCTTTATCCAGTCATCAGTTGAGGTTTACTTGCATTGCTTCCAGCTCTTCCCTATTGTGAAGAGAGCTGCAATAAACATAGATGTGCATGTATCTCCACAGTAGGATGAGTCTTATGTGTACATATCCAGGAGTGGTATGACTTAGTCAGGTGGGAGGCTCATTTTGAGTCTTTTAAGAGTTCTCCACACTGATTGCCACAGTGGTTGTAGGAGTTTCCATTCCCACCAGCAGTGGATGAGTGTTCCCTTTCATCAAAATCTCTCCCATTTGGTATCTTTTGTTTTCTTGATCCTATCCAGGCTTACTGGAGTAAGATGATATCTTAAAATTGTTTCAATTTGAATTTCCTTAATTATTAGCAATGTTGAACACCTTTTAAGATGTATTTCAGCCATCTTTACTTCCTCACTTGTGAAGTCTCTGTTCAGGTCTTTACTCCATATTTATTTTTTTCATTTTTTTTATTGAGGATTTGTGCATTTCATACAAACTTTCTTAAGCCAACTCATAACCCTTCCATATCCCCACCCCACCAGTGTTCATGCATTTTGCCCTACATGTCTTGCTTCTTCTCAGACATTTTTAAAATTCTTAGATGCAGAAATTTAATATTTGGGGGGAGAAGTTTACTGTTTCAGTAGGTTCTTTGACTCAATTTGTCTTCTTCTTGTTCTTCCTTCCAATTTGTATCATTTCAAAATATGAATGCTCACATGCTACCCATATACAAAAATTATGATGTCTGAAAATAAACTACAGGAGTGAGTCAATTGGTTTCTTACTTCTTTGTTTTGTGAACAGTTTATATATTCTGGATATTAATGCTCTGTCAGATGTATTAATGGAGAAGGTTTCCTCCCACTTTGTGGGTTTTCTCTTCAATTCTTTGATTGTTTCCTTCCCTGTACAGAAGCTTTTGAGTTTAATGAGGTCCCACTTGTGAATTGTTTACCTTATTTCCTGTGCAGCTGCGGTCTGATTTAGAAAGTCTATTGCTATGCTTATGTCTTGTAGGTTAGTGCCCACATTTTCTTCTACCATTTTCACAATTTTTGGTTTCATGTTTAGGTCTTTGATGCATTTGGAGTTGATATTTGTACAGGGTGAGAAGTAGGGGTTTAATTTTATTCTTCTACAAGTGGTGATCCAGTTTTGGCAACACCTATGGCTGAAGATGCTGTATTTCCTTCGTTGAATCTTCTTGGCCCCTTCGTGAAATATGAGATGTTTGAAATTGTATGTGCTCACGTTTGGATCTTCAATTTTGTTCCATTGGTCTATGTGTCTGTTTTTGTGCCAGTACCATGCAGTTTTTATGACTATATTCCTGTAATATAGTTTGAAGTATGACATAATGATCCCCTCTGTATTGCTCTTTTTGCTCGTGGTTGCTTTGGATACTCAGGGTCTTTTGTTCCATATGAATTTAAAGACTTTGTTTCTAAGTCTGTGAAGAAACTCATGGGGATTTAAACTGGGATTGCATTGAAAATGTATATTAATTTGGGTAGGATGGTCATTTTTACTATATTAATTTTTCCAATCCATGAGCATGGGAAGTCTTTCCATTATCTGGTGCCTTCTTCAATAACACTATTTAGTTCCAATGCCTCTGTTTGTTCTTTGTCCAGTTGACATGTCCAAAGGTCTCAGTGGGGTATTGAAGTCCCCCACAATTAGTGTGCTGGGATTGTGCCCTGAGGTCCTACAGAATTTTGCTTATGAAATTTGGTGCAGCAGAGTTTGGTCCATATATATTTATGGCTGCAAAATCTACATGGTTAATTGTTTCTTTTGTAAGAATGTGGTGACACTCTTTGTCTCTTTTGATTAGTTTTACTTTGAAGTTTCTTCTGTGTGGTATTAGAATAGTGAGTCCTACTTGCTTTTTGGTACCATTCGCTTGGAATACTTTTTCTATTTTTCACCTTAAGCTGGTGCCTGTCCTTGAAGCTAAGATGGATTTCTTGTAGATAGCAAAAATATGGATTCAGTTACTTAATCCATTCTCTGTGTCTGTGTATCTTGATTGGGGAGGTCAGAACATTAATATTTAAAGTTATTTTTGAGAGATGTATATTGCTTCCTTTCTATTTATTTTCTGTGTGCATTGTTGGTGTAGTTTTGTGTTCCTGCAGTTATATTTTCATTAATTACTCTCTCTAGCTGCTTGGGGATAGTTGTTCCTTTCCTCTGTCCTTTGAATTGCTTTGAGTATTTTCTGAAGGGTTGATTTTCTCACATATATTCTTTCATCTTGCTTATGTTGTGAAATGTTTTTGTTACTCTTTCAACTACAATTGACGTTTTTGCTGGGTAAAGTAACCTGGTTGGCATCTATAGTCATTTAGGACTGGTAATACTTTGGTCCATATCCTTCTGCCTTTCATTGTTTGCAGTGAAAAGTCAGCTGTAATGCTGATAAGTTGCACTTTACATAAGACTTGTTATTCTCCTTTGATTCGCTTGTCTGTGTGGTTGGTTTCCTTTTTCATTTCTGCATGGGATCTCTTCAGTATATCCACTCCCTTCCAGAGTTTGTCATGCTCTCCTTCTTGTTCTTTACTTCTTTGTCTCTCTGTTCTTTAAATTTATCATTTTCTTCTAGTTCTTTGATTTGTTCATCTGTGTGCTCTTTATATTCTTTGATTTCTGTGAATATGTATATGATGGTTTTTAAGATCTGTGTCCTGGCTTACTTCCACGGAGATCACTTTGTAGGACTCTTCTATAGGACTGGTAGATTTTGGTGGGGATTTATTATTTGCTTTTCCTAAACTGATTTTTTTTTGCTGTGTCTTTTGCATGTGGATTTGTTTTGATGTTTGTTTTCTCATGGGAAATTCGTGTTTATTCGCTGCACTGAAGGTTTATAGTACATAATATGGGTCTGCCCATTTCTTAAATTACACAGAGAACTAGAATTTTTCTTTCTACACAAAACTGGAATTTTTACACAAAAGAACAAAAGAACAAAAAGAACAAAAGTTCAATAAGGGTGAATTATATGTGCTTAAATAATAACCAAAATAAGCTTCAATTGTAGAACACAGACAATAAGTAGGCCATAAGTATTAAGTCATGGAACTTCAAAATATGCAGTAGTAGTATTTTCTCTACTCTATCATATTTCACTGTAATATCACCATACTTGGAAACTGTGAACAATATTATTGAGAAGTTACAAACATTGTTAGGAATACCTATAAGTGGATTGTAAGTTTCTTTCAGTTAAAAATCACAATTTGTGTGATGTGTGTTTATAAAAGTTATGCAAGACAACTGGCTATTGTATGTAGCAAACACAGCTATATCACCCTTGTTTTAAAGACTAAAGGCAGCTAACAGTCTACATTGGTCTATATGTGGTCAGTGTCCCTTCAGACTCATGGTAAATTTCATGATTCTAAAGTCATGAAACATGAAAATCAGTCAATATTCCTAGAAAGCAAGTAAAAACATATGCTATGATGTGTATGTGTAAGAATATCAACTGTGGGTCTCTTCTGACCAGAAAGAAGCTACATGCCCACTGAAGGTCAGTATGAGGAAATCTCAAGTGGGATTAAGTTCAAGGTGACAAGGGCAACTCAAGTATAATATAATGCACATCTGTCTTGATTAATAAAATCATATTGTAATGTGAAGAAAATTGTACATGAAAAAGTCTACTTGAAGAGAGTAACTTCATTTAGCATCACTAAAACGCTAGAATGATATGAAGTATAACATTATATAAGTTTATTACTAGGTACTTAGAAAAAGTTTATCTGCAAAATAACATGCATTACAGCTTATATTATTATAAAAAGCAAAGAAATAAATCCTTAAAATGAATTGAAATATTAAAGGTTTGAATTCCAATATTTAAGAAAATTATTTCATTCTTTTTTTTATGATTAAATTGCTCATATCACTTAATCTGCTATATATTTAATGACAATTCCATTTATGTATAAGCTTGTAAAAATAGGTTTGTTGAGAGGATCTAGAAAAGGGAAGCAGTAAGAACAGCAAAATGATTGAGAAACGCAAATAGATATGAGTGGAAAGTGAATAAAGAAAGTGAAAATAAGAATGGAAAGTAAGCGGGTACAATCAGAAAATGGAAGCTAGGGTTCTTAGTATTTAAGACAACTGGCAAAGGATGTTCTTCAGAGAACCTAGAGGCAAAGGTTCACGACTACAAAGCTTTGAGTGCCAGTGACTTCTGCAAGATCCACAATGGCCAGACCCTGTGCTTTCCTGATGGCCCTGTTGCTGATGAGCTCCTGGACAAGCTGCTCTCTAGGCTGTGACCTGCCTCAGATGTACAACCTGGGGTACAGGAGGGCCTTGGTACTCCTGGGAAAAATGCAGAGGATCTCCCCTCTCTCCTGCCTAAAAGACAGAAATGCCTTTGAATTCCCCCAGGAGGAGGTTCATGGCCAACAGATCCAGAAGCCTCAGACCCTCTCTGTCCTCCAGGAGCTGACCCAGCAGATCTTGAACCTCTTCAGCTCTAAGGACTCCTCTGCTGCTTGGGACACAAGCCTCCTAGAGGAATTCTGCACTGCCCTCTATCAGCTGCTGAATGCCCTGCACTCCTGTCAGAGGCAGCAGGTGGAGAAGCCAGAGCCTCCCCTGAGGCAGGAGGACTCCCTAGTGGCTGTGAGGAAATACTTCCAGAGGATCACTGTCTACCTGAGAGAGAAGGAGCACAGCCCTTGTGCCTGGGAGGTGGTCAGAGCAGAAATCCTGAGATCCTTCTCCTCCTCAGCCAACTTGCTGACCAGACTGAGAAGAATGAGTGAGGCCTGAGCCACAGTGGAAATGCCTGTCATGGACTAAACATCAGATCTCATTGTGCAAGTTCTGCCACCATATTCTCACACAGACTAGATGTTTTCAGGAATATTTTGTTTATCAGGATAGGCATTAGTCCCTACCCACATCCCAATTGATCTATTTATGTATTTATTAATTATTTAAAGTATTTATTATTTTCAGTTGTATTGTGCAGCTTTATATTTGTTTAATGTCTCAAATTATTATATTCAATGAAATTTTTCTAGTAAATAAATTTGTACTTTTAAATCTCCTTGGACTTGTTAATTCATGCTATCTTTTCAAGTTTTTTGATATTTTTAATCTGATACACCACAATTATACAGATGAATAGGGTACAAAATAATACTTGATGTCTTTGTAGTGTTTAAACAGCAGTAGACACCTACATCTCAAAATTTTAATTTGTTTAAAGTAAAAATCCTGCTGGGTGTGGTATTGTACACATTTAATCCTAGCACTCGGGAGGCAGAGGCAGGTGGATCTTTGTGAGTTCAAGGCCAGCCTGGTCTACAGAGTGAGTACCAGGACAGCTGTGGCTACAGGGAGACCCTGTCTCAATAAAGGGAAAAAAAGTAAAACTCCTAAATCATTGTCCTCTACATTTCCTCGATATAGAGTAGATTACTGTCAGGTATAGTCAATATAGAGTTCAATAGGAAAGCAAAGGATCTTACACCTCAAATTCTAACAGTATTTTTAATTTGTTTTATATTGCTTTTATTGATGTTTTGTGTATTTAAGATATTATTTTTCAGTTGAATTTAGGCATATTCCTCTTTCGCTTCCCCCCACCCCACCCCAGATTATGTATTCTGCCATAACTGTCCTGCGTCTTTCTCAGTCTGTCTCTTATGTCTAAGAATTCACATTTTCCTCCTTTGATTTTACACTACTCTAAAATATGGATGCACACTTTCCACCCATATACAGTAATTACAGAGTTTGCAAATAAGTAGTGGGTCGATTATAGAGCCTGTTAAGAGATTTACATTATAACAACTTAGCTGCTTTCAGATAAACAGAACTATAACAATAATGTTCAATTTTCCTTTCAATTGGGGATTTGGTGTTAGCATCCACAAATGAGGGAAACCATTTGCAGTTTGTTTTTCTGGGACTGTGTTGCTTCAGTTAGCATAATGGCTTCGAGTTCCATCCATTTACCTGCAAAGTTCATGATGTGGTCTTTCTTTACCACTGAGTAGTATTCCATTGTGTGGATGTAACACATTTTTGTCATCCACTCATCTGTTGAGAGCATTTGGGTTAGTACCAGCTCTTTGGTATTGTGAAGAGAGCTGCAATAAACATGGATGTGCATGTATCTTTGAAGTAGGATGAGTCTTATGGATACATATCCAGGAGTGGTATGGCTAGGTCAGGTGGTATGCTAATTTTGAGTCTTTTAAGTGTTCTCCACACTGCTTTCCTTAATGGTTGTAGAAGTTTCCATTCCCACCATCAGTGAATGAGTGTTCCCCTTTCCCTGAAACCTCTCTAGCATTTGGTTTCTTTTGTTTCCTTGATCTTAGCCAGTCTTATCACAGTGAGATGATATCTGAGAGTGGTTTTAATTTGCATTTCCCTAATTATTAATGATGTTGAACACTTTTTAAGATGTTTCTCAGCCATCTTCAATTCCTCACTGGTGAAGTCTCTGTTCAGCTCTTTACTCCATCTTTTGAGTAGGTCATTTGTTTTCTTTCTTTCTTTTTTTTTTTTGAATAGTCTCTATATTCTTGACATTTATGCTCTGTTAGCTCTATCAATGGTGAAGACTTCCTCCCACTCTGTGGGTTTTCTCTTCTCATCCTTCATTGCTTCTTTTGCTGTACAAAAGCTTTTGAGTTTAAAAGGTCCCATTTGTCAACTGCTGACCTTATTTCCTGTGCAGCTGCTGTCTGATTTAGACAGTCTTTTCCTATGCCTATGTCTTGTAGATTGTTGTCAAATTTTTCCTCTATCACCTTCAGGGTTTCAGGTTTCACACTGAGATCTTTGATTCACTTGCAGTTGACTTTTGTACNTTAATTATTTAAAGTATTTATTATTTTCAGTTGTATTGTGCAGCTTTATATTTGTTTAATGTCTCAAATTATTATATTCAATGAAATTTTTCTAGTAAATAAATTTGTACTTTTAAATCTCCTTGGACTTGTTAATTCATGCTATCTTTTCAAGTTTTTTGATATTTTTAATCTGATACACCACAATTATACAGATGAATAGGGTACAAAATAATACTTGATGTCTTTGTAGTGTTTAAACAGCAGTAGACACCTACATCTCAAAATTTTAATTTGTTTAAAGTAAAAATCCTGCTGGGTGTGGTATTGTACACATTTAATCCTAGCACTCGGGAGGCAGAGGCAGGTGGATCTTTGTGAGTTCAAGGCCAGCCTGGTCTACAGAGTGAGTACCAGGACAGCTGTGGCTACAGGGAGACCCTGTCTCAATAAAGGGAAAAAAAGTAAAACTCCTAAATCATTGTCCTCTACATTTCCTCGATATAGAGTAGATTACTGTCAGGTATAGTCAATATAGAGTTCAATAGGAAAGCAAAGGATCTTACACCTCAAATTCTAACAGTATTTTTAATTTGTTTTATATTGCTTTTATTGATGTTTTGTGTATTTAAGATATTATTTTTCAGTTGAATTTAGGCATATTCCTCTTTCGCTTCCCCCCACCCCACCCCAGATTATGTATTCTGCCATAACTGTCCTGCGTCTTTCTCAGTCTGTCTCTTATGTCTAAGAATTCACATTTTCCTCCTTTGATTTTACACTACTCTAAAATATGGATGCACACTTTCCACCCATATACAGTAATTACAGAGTTTGCAAATAAGTAGTGGGTCGATTATAGAGCCTGTTAAGAGATTTACATTATAACAACTTAGCTGCTTTCAGATAAACAGAACTATAACAATAATGTTCAATTTTCCTTTCAATTGGGGATTTGGTGTTAGCATCCACAAATGAGGGAAACCATTTGCAGTTTGTTTTTCTGGGACTGTGTTGCTTCAGTTAGCATAATGGCTTCGAGTTCCATCCATTTACCTGCAAAGTTCATGATGTGGTCTTTCTTTACCACTGAGTAGTATTCCATTGTGTGGATGTAACACATTTTTGTCATCCACTCATCTGTTGAGAGCATTTGGGTTAGTACCAGCTCTTTGGTATTGTGAAGAGAGCTGCAATAAACATGGATGTGCATGTATCTTTGAAGTAGGATGAGTCTTATGGATACATATCCAGGAGTGGTATGGCTAGGTCAGGTGGTATGCTAATTTTGAGTCTTTTAAGTGTTCTCCACACTGCTTTCCTTAATGGTTGTAGAAGTTTCCATTCCCACCATCAGTGAATGAGTGTTCCCCTTTCCCTGAAACCTCTCTAGCATTTGGTTTCTTTTGTTTCCTTGATCTTAGCCAGTCTTATCACAGTGAGATGATATCTGAGAGTGGTTTTAATTTGCATTTCCCTAATTATTAATGATGTTGAACACTTTTTAAGATGTTTCTCAGCCATCTTCAATTCCTCACTGGTGAAGTCTCTGTTCAGCTCTTTACTCCATCTTTTGAGTAGGTCATTTGTTTTCTTTCTTTCTTTTTTTTTTTTGAATAGTCTCTATATTCTTGACATTTATGCTCTGTTAGCTCTATCAATGGTGAAGACTTCCTCCCACTCTGTGGGTTTTCTCTTCTCATCCTTCATTGCTTCTTTTGCTGTACAAAAGCTTTTGAGTTTAAAAGGTCCCATTTGTCAACTGCTGACCTTATTTCCTGTGCAGCTGCTGTCTGATTTAGACAGTCTTTTCCTATGCCTATGTCTTGTAGATTGTTGTCAAATTTTTCCTCTATCACCTTCAGGGTTTCAGGTTTCACACTGAGATCTTTGATTCACTTGCAGTTGACTTTTGTACAGGGGGAAAAGAGCAGCAATAAGCATGGAACGGAAAGTATTCTGCAATGGAATGCATGCTTTGAATATATGCCAAGCAGTGCTATGACTGGAACAAATGGTAGGCCCTTCTTTTAGTCTTAACAGTTCACAGTGATTTTCATAAGGATTTCACAATTTTGCAATCTCACCAGCAGTGAATGAGTGTTCCCCTTTCCCCTCAACCTCTCCACTATTTGGTATCATTTGTTTTCTTCATCTTAGCCAGTCTGACTGGAGTAAGTTGAAATGTGAAAGTGGTTTTATTTTGCATTTCCATAATTTCTAATGATGTTGAACACGTATTAGATGTTTCTTAGCCATCTTTATTTCTTCTTTTGTAAACTCTCTGTTCAGATCTTTAACCCAAGTTTTAAATGGGTCACTTGTTTTCTTGGCCCTTTGTCTTTTCAGTTATTTATATACTCTGGATGTTAAAACTCTCTTCAATGTGTCACTGGTAAAGATTTTCTCCCACTCTGTGGGTTTTCTCTTCACTTCTTTGATTTTTTTCTTCTCCTGTACAGGAGCTTTTAGTTCATGAGAACCCACTTTTTGACTGTGCTCTTTATTTCCTGCCAAACTACTGTCTGATACAAGAAGTCTTTCTCTACACCTATATTTTGTAGGTTACTCTGATTGTTTTCTTCTAACATTTTCTGTTTTAGGTTTCACATTAAGTTCTTACACCTATTTAGAACTAACTTTTGTGCAAGATGAAAGGTAATGGTTTAGTTTGATTTTTCTACAGGTGGTGATCCAGTTTTGCCAGTACCATTTCCTGAAGATGCTTTTCCTCCATTGAGTGTTCTTGGTCTCTTTGTCAAATATCAGGTGGCTGAAATTGTGTGCACTAATATTTGGGTCTTCCACTGATCTACCAGCCTATTTTTGTCCTAGTACCATGCCATTTTTATGAATATAGCTCTGCAATATAGTTTGAAATCTGATATAGTAATCCCCTTGCATTGCTCTTTTTGCCCAGGATTGCTTTAGCTAGCTAGGGTCTTTTGTGTTCCCATAGGACTTTTAGGATTTTTTTCTAATTCGGTGAAGAATGTCATAGGAACTCTGATTGGGATTGCATTGAATCTATATATTACTATGGGTAGGATGGTCACTTTTACCATATTAATTCTCTAATCCATGAGCAGGGGAGGTCACTCCAACTTCTGCTTTATTCTTCCACCTATTGCTTCAAAGATATAAAATTTCCATTGTAGAGATCTTTATTGTCTTTCATCAGGTTTATTCTGAGATACATTTTTGAGGCTATTGTGAATGGGAGGGTTAGATAAATTTTTTTTTCATTCTTTTTTTTCTTGGTCTTTTTGGGCAGGGTTCCCAGTAGCCCCAGCTGTCCTGTAACTCACTCTGTAGACCAGGCTGGCCTTGAGCTCACAAAGATCCACCTGCCTCTGCCTCCCAAGTGCAAGGATGAAAAGCTTCCCCCCCCCATGCCCAGCAATTTTTTTTCATTCTTAAAACGGGAACTTGATTATATGTAACACATACCGTGCTCTATATTTAATGACAATTTCACTAAGAATAAGCTTCTAAATTATGTTTGTCGAGAAATCTAGAAAAGGGAAGCAATAAGAAAACCAAAATGATTGAGAAACACAAACTAGATATGAGTGGAAAATGAATAAAGAAAGTGAAAAGAAGAAAGTAAGTGGGGCACACTCAGAAAATGGAAGCTAGGGTTCTTACTATTTAAGATACATGGCAAAGGATGTTCTTCAGAGAACTGGAGGCAAAGTTTCAGGACCACACAGCTCTGAGTGCCAGTGACATCTGCAAGATCCACAATGGCCAGACCCTGTGCTTTCCTGATGGCCCTGTTGCTGATGAGCTCCTGGACAAGCTGCTCTCTAGGCTGTGACCTGCCTCAGATGTACAACCTGGGGTACAGGAGGGCCTTGGTACTCCTGGGAAAAATGCAGAGGATCTCTCCTCTCTCCTGCCTAAAAGACAGAAATGCCTTTGAATTCCCCCAGGAGGAGGTTCATGGCCAACAGATCCAGAAGGCTCAGACCCTCTCTGTCCTCCAGGAGCTGACCCAGCAGATCTTGAACCTCTTCAGCTCTAAGGACTCCTCTGCTGCTTGGGACACAAGCGTCCTAGAGGAATTCTGCACTGGCCTCTATCAGCTGCTGAATGCCCTGCACTTCTGTCAGAGGCAGCAAGTAGATGAGCTAGAGCCTCCCCCCAGGCAGGAGGACTCCCTAGTGGCTGTGAGGAAATACTTCCAGAGGATCACTGTCTACCTGAGAGAGAAGGAGCACAGCCCTTGTGCCTGGGAGGTGGTCAGAGCAGAAATCCTGAGATCCTTCTCCTCCTCAGCCAACTTGCTGACCAGACTGAGATGGAGTGAGCCCTGAGCCAATGTGGAAATGCCTGTCACGGACTAAGGATCAGATGTTGATGGGCAAATTTTGCCAACTCATTCTGACACAGACTGGATGTTTTTAGGAATATTGTGTTTATCAGGATAGGCATCAGTCCCTACATTCATCCTGGTTAATATATTTAAGTATTTATTTAAATATTTAAAATATTTATTTTTCAATTATACTATGCAGTTTTATTCTTTTAATGTAAAATTATAGCCAATGAAAATTTTCTATTAATTAAACTTATACTTTTAAATCTCCTTGTCCTTGTTAATTCTTGATATTTTTAATCTGATACACTACAACATGACAATTATATATATATATATATATATATATATGAATAGTGTACAAAATAATACTTGATACCTGTGTAGTGTTTAAAAGCAGTGGACATGTTCATTTTGAATTTTTAATTTCTTTAAAGTAGAAATGCTAAATTCTTGCCCCCAATATTTTTTCAATATACAGTAGTCTACTGGTAATTAGGTATAGTCTACAAATAGTTCAATTGGAAAACAAAAAATCTTACATCTCAAATTCTATCAGTATTTTGAACTAGATATTACTTGCCCCTGAATTCCCTGGCTCCAGATAATTGTCATTTCACTCTCAACTCCTATGCAAGCAGCAGCTTTAGATTCCACATGTAAGTGATACCATGTAGTTCATTATAAAGACAATAATGTACTCAAATAATTAGCCTTCCTCTAGATCAATGACAAATGTACTAAAAGGAAAATCGAGGAAACAGTCCCATTCACAACAGACTCGAAATCATTTCTTGGACTAAACCTAGCCAGAGAAGTTAAAGACCTCTAAAATAAATACTTTAAGACACTAAAGAAAGAGAGTGAGGAAGAAACTAGACAATGGAGAGATTTCCTTTGTATGAGTTGGAAGAATTAATACTGTCAAAATGGCCATCCTGCCAAAAACAATGTACATATTTAACCCAATCTCATCAAATTCCAGTGCCATGCTTCAGTAACAGAAAGAAAATAATGAAATTCATACTCAGGCAGAAAATAGAGTGGATAGACAAAGCAGTCTTGTGCAAAATGGAAAATACTACTGACTAACCATTCTTGACTGAGTTATTCTACAAAGCCATAGTACTCCAAAGAGCATGGAACTGGCACAAAACCAAAGAGATATGTAGATCAATGCAGTAGAGAACCAAATATTAGTTCATGTAACTAGAGTCAGCTGATTTATAAGAAAGATGCCAAAATATGCCTTGTAGGAAAGACAGCGTGTTCAACAAATGGCACTGGCTTCTAATTATATAATTTTATAACTATTTAACATATGAGACTACAGAAATTTGATGCATTTTTAAAAGACAGAAGCAAATAAGGGGGAATAAAGTATGATCAAAATATAGCGTATTAAATTCACAACATTGCAAAAATTCAATAAAAAAATCTTAAAAGTGATAAGTATAATAAATGAACAAGTAAATGGAAAACAGACCTAAATTTTCATCTCACTCCAGTTAAAATTATTATTATTAAAAAGCAAAAGAATAAATTTTAGCTCTAATGCAAACAAATGCATGATTTAATATATTGCTCATGAGAATGTAAATTAATACAAGAAATGTAGCAAATATTACCAAACTTCCTCAGAAAGCTAGAAGTATAACTACTACATGACCTAGCAAATCCATTCCTGGGCAAATGTCCCAAGATATAATAAAGCAGTATTTCAAAGATACATGTGCCCTTGCAAGCTTATTGCAATACTCATCACAACTAATGAATATACACAATCAACTTAAAGTATGGTACATATACATGATGGAATAATATTTATCCATAAAAAGAAGAAATGCTGTAATTTGCAGCAACATGCATAGAACTGGACATAATTTTTGTATGAAATGAATCAGTTAAAGAAAGATATTATGTGGAAACTATAAATTTGACTTCATAGACATAGGAACGACATTGATGTTTACTAGAGCCTTGAAAGGATTCAGAGTGGGAGTGGGAGGATAGAGAGACTTAGGATTAAGGGTACAGTTGGGTGGAATGCCCAGCTTCTGATCTTTAAAGCATAGTGGTGTAATTATGCTTGAAAACTATTGCAATTGACAATTGTATATTGCAAACTACTCAGTAGACAAGGCTTTTTAATATTTCAGTATAAAAATATGATCAAGCCAGGCATGGTGGCAAGCGCCTTTAATCCCAGCACTCAGGCGGCAGAGGTAGGCAGAGCTCTGTGAGTTCAAGGCTAGCCTGGTCTATAGAGTGAGCTCCAGGACAGCTGGTACTGAAAGGAAGACCCTGTCTCAAAAATACCAAAAAAAGGAAAAGGCTAAAAAATATGATCAATTTTGTGGTGATGTATATGTCCATTTTGAATATACATTGTACACATCGATTGAAACGTCACAAAATAACTTGTAAACATGAATGAATATTTTAATAAAAGGTAATTTTTTAATTGAATTGTTACTAATTTCATACATTTGTGTATCATGCATATCTTGATCATATTTTGATCCCCTCACTCATTGTAACCCTCCATAACGCCCCCACTGGATTTAATGCATTCTGTCTTATAACATAGGTCCCTTTGAACCACATTGGTGTCCCCAAATTTCCATAGATGTAAGTTAATGTACTTGTCAACCTGCTTAGGGTCACTACTTGAAAGTAAACTCTCACTCTATCCATAGTCATCTATTGACATTAGTTTCTCAGGTAAGATTGGGGCTTCACCTTCCAATATGGACTGAAGACCCTTGTCTCTCCAAAAATCCTCCAAACCTTCAGTTCCAGATGGGGACTGCTGAGACATCCAACTTGGGGACTGAGCTATTATGGGTTTTAGCCTCTTCAGAGTATAGACTGCCATTATTGGACTACCCAGGCTGTATTATGGAGACCAGTACAGGAAGATCAAGACAGAACTCGGTGCTTACTGGACCTCATTTGGTGACCATGGAAAGGGAAAACCCCAGTGTCAAACACAAGGACAGAACTGATGGTGGTTTGGGCTTGCCAAGAAGGAGGCTCCAAACATGACATCTTTCAGCCTAATAAAGAAGAAGAAGAAAAATCATAAGCTGAAGATGCTAAAACTTAAGATATATGTGACATGCATATGTGCATATTTTGAAGTGATGCAAATTGAAAAGAATAGCAATAACAACAGAAAGACTGCATCAACGACCTGACTGAAATGGTGAACTTCTGCTCGAAACAGCAAACTTCTGCATCAAGAATTTTGAGAGAGACTGAGAAAAAGATGAAAAACATGTTAGGCAGAATGCATGATCTCTGGTGGGGTGGGGGGAAGGGAGGGGGCATGGGACTAGATTTGAAATTTTGTTTGAAATGCACAGAGCTTCAATAAAAAAATGGCTTTCAAAAAAAAAAGATTGGGGCTTCTTTCCTTTCCTCCACATATATCGTGTAGAGTACTGCCTATGTCTTCTAACACTTTCAGTGTTTTAGGCTTCACGTTGAGGTCTTTGCTCCATCTGGAGGTAATTTTTGTGTAGCAGGACAGGTAAGGGTCTAGTTTCATTTCTTGCACATGGAGAATCAACTTTGCCACTAGCATCTGTCACTTTATTACTTTTGGTTTCATGACAATTGACATCACACTTTTTTTTTTGGTCTTTTCAATACAGGGTCTCCCTGTAGCCCCAGCTGTCTTGGAACTCACTTGTAGACCAGGCTGGCCTTGAACTCACAAAGATCCGCCTGCCTCTGCCTCCCAAGTGCTAGGATTAAAGGCATGCACCACCACACCTGGCTAGACATCACACTTTTGTTCTATGCCACAAACCAACTTCACGTTTTGCTTTCTAAGATAGTAGAAAAGAAAAACATCATTGGATGTAATGAAAATTGGAGAGTAAAATGATGCCAGGTGTGGTGGCATAGGCCTTTAATCCTAGCAATCAATGGGCAGAAGCGGGTGGACCTCTGTGAGTTCAAGACCAGCCTGGTCTACACAGCGAGTTCCAGCCAGAGCTACAGGGAGTCCCTGCCTCAAAAACACCAAAACACAAAAAGAATATCAACCGTGGTTCTCTTCTGATCAGAAAGCACCTCCATACCCTATCACAAGTAAATATCTGGAAATCGCAGATTGGGATTGGGTGAATTCAAGGTTCTAATACAAAGGTCTCAATGTTTTAACTGTTTAGATCCAAAGTTAAATACACATAATACATTAATAAAAAAATGAAAAATAAAATAAAAATCTTGGGACAAGATAAAGCCCATGAGAGAAGAGGCAAGTGTGAAAAGGGCAACTCAATTAAAATATAATGTTTAACTGTCTTGATTGATAAAATAATATTGTAATGAGAAAAATAATACATAAAAGGTTTACTTGAAGAAAATAACTTCCTTTTGAACCATTAAAATGCTAAAATGATTCTGAAGACTATCATTAGCGGCAGGAAACAAAATTAACCTAGAAAAGTTAAACCCCTACCTCTTGCCCTGTACAAAAGTCAACTCCAGGGGCTGGAGAGATGGCTCAGTGGTTAAGAGCACCAACTGCTCTTGCAGAGGACAGCGGTTTGATCCCCAGCACCGACATGGCGGCTAAGAACCATTTTTAACTCCAGTTCCTGGGGAATCTGACGCCCTCTTCTGACCTCCACAGCATTGCATGACATGGGTGCACCAACTTACATGCAGAGAGTACACTCATACACATAAAAAATAATAAAATAAATTTAAAAAAATCTCAACTCCAGATGGACCACAACGTAAAACCCAAAACACTGAAGGTGATAGAAGAAAAAATTGGCAGCAGCCTACAAGACATAGGCATAGGAACAGACTTCCTATATCAGACAGCAGCTGCACAAGAAATAAGATCAACAGTTGACAAATGGGACCCCATTAAACTCAAAACCTTCTGTACATCAAAAAAAAAAATCAAGGAATTGAAGAGAAAACCCACAGAGTGGGAGGAAACCTTCACCACAGATACATTTGACAAAGCATTGATTTCCAAAATATATAAACTACTCAAAAAACAAAGAAGAAAGAAATCTAATGAATCACTCAAAAGATGGAGCAAAGAGTTGAACAGAGACTTCACAAGTGAGGAATTAGAAATGGCTGAGAAACATCTTAAAAATGTTCAACATCACTAATAATTAAGGAAATGCAAATGAAAACCACTTTCAGATATCATCTCACTCTAATAGGACTGGCTAGGATCAAGAAAACAAATGATACCAAGTGCTGGAGAGGTTGTGGGGAAAGGGGGACTCTCATCCACTGCTGGTGGGAATGTAAACTTGTACAGCCACCATGGAAAGCAGTGTGGAGAACCCTTGGAAGACTCAAAAACAGCTTACCACCTGACCCCATCATACCAATCCTGGGTATATACCCACAAGACTCATCTTAACGCACAGATACATGCACAGCCATGTTTATTGCAGGTCTGTTCAGAATAGTAAAAAGCTGGAACCAACCCAAGTGCCCCTCAACTGATGAGTGGTTAGAAAAAATGTGGTACATCTACACAATGGAGTTCTATGCAGCAGTAAAGAAAGATGACATCATGAACTTTGCAGGAAAATTGATGGAACTAGAAGATATTATGTTAAGTGAAGTAACACAGTCCCAAAAAAACAAATGACAAATGGTATCCCACATCTGTGGATGCTAGCGCCAATTACCTAGATTAAGAATTTCTTGTGCAGGGCTCCTTGAGCTTTTGTCCAAGTAATTGAGAGTGGTGCATATTGGAAACAACAACAACAGAAAAGACTGCGTCAAAGAGCTGACTGAAATGGTGAACTTCTCGAAACAGTCAACTTCTACATAGAGAATTTTGAGAAAGACTGAGAAAAAGATGAAAAAACATGTCTGGCAGAATGCATGAGCTCTGGAGGGGTGGATGATAGGGTGGGGGACACGGGTCTAGATATGATTAGTAACATAATCTTGTACAAAAATATATAAAAAATGTTCAACATCACTAATACTTAAGGAAGTGCAAATTAAAACCACTTTAAGATAATATCATCTCACTCTGATAAGACTGGCTAGGATCAAGAAAACAAATGATACCAAGTGCTGAAGAGGTTGTGGGGAAAGGGGAACAGTCATCCACTGCTGGTGGGATTGTAAACACATTACATTAGTTTATTACTGGGTATTGAGAAAAAGTTCATCTGCAAAATAACATGCATTACAATTTATGTAATTATATAAAGCAAAGAAATAGCACCTTGAAAATTTATTTGTAAGTTTAAATGTAAAAGGTTTGAATTCCAATGTTTGGATAAAATTTTTTCATTCTAAAATGGGTAAGTTGATCATATTTAATACATACTGTAGTATATATTTAATGAAAATTTCACTAAGAATAAGTTTCTACAATGGGTTTCTTGAGAGGATCTAAAAAAGGGAAGCAATAAGGAAACCAAAATGATTGAGAAACACAAACCAGACATATTTGAAGATAAACAGAGACAGAACAGGCTAGGAGAAACAACTGCTAGAATCAAATGGGATATACAGCTATGAATTGTGTTTTCCCAGTACATATTTGTACATGGAGAGTCAACTTTGACAGAAGCATTTGTCACTTTATTACTTTTGGTTTCATGACAATTGACATCACACTTTTGTTCTGTGCCACAAACCAACTTCAGGTTTTGCTTTCTAAGAAAGCAGAAAAGAAAAACATTATTGAATGTAATAAAAATTAGAGAGTAAAATGATGCTGTCATTTTGTTTCTTCTATTTCCTTCCATTTGTATTACCTCATCATGGAGTAAATGTAATGAAAGGACAGGTGGGTAAAGTTCCACTGTGGAGAAAAGACAGAAAAATGAAATGAGAAACTACACACAACTGGAGTACTGAAAGCTCTTTTCCTATGGCAGAGTAGCTCACCCTCTCTACCAGGCATATTTGAAGATAAATGGAGACAGGGAAGGTCAGGGGAAACAACTGCTAGAATCAAATGGGATAAACAACTATGGATTGTGTTTTCCAAATGTATATTTGCCAACCAAAGAATTACCACACACTGTCCTGTATGCCCACCTAACACTTTAAATCATGATGGGTATTTGGTGATTTAACTATTGATCATAATAATAGCATTTTTCAGGGTTTAGAGAGACGGCTCAGCAGTTAAAAGCACCAGCTGCTCTTGCAGAGGAGCCAAGTTCAATTCCCAGCATCCACATGGTATTTAGTAACCATCTGTAATTCCAGTTCCAGAGAAACATTATGTGTGTTTCTTGCCCCCTACCCCAGGGATGTATGGCAAGGAGCACAGTGCCAGAAAGGAGACACCTCCCTTCCAGTGCTTGGGAGTAGTCCAAGGAACTTCCAAAGTAACACAGCCAGAGCTCTTGATTATTTCCCAGAACTCAAAGGTAAGACCCCACTGCTGAAGACAGGACATACTTTGGACACAGGACTTGGAGCAATGGAGGAATGGCTGATCAGAAAGTCTTCTTCCTGAAGTTTAGCTCTCATAGTTCTAGAGGAACTATGCAAGCTGATAATGGAGAAAATCAATCAACAGTCCAACCCAACCCTAAAACCCAATAACTATAACCACTAGCACAGAAAACTACCACTAATGGTGCAGTAGTGGCACTGTTATCTCAGAGACAAGTACACAATACACCACTCATCAAAGAAGCTTTTTAGCAACAGATGGATGCTACTGCAGAGTTCCACAACTGGTCACACACAGAGAATATATGTCTGAGAGTTGCCCAGTCATAAGTGACATATCTACACTGGAAACTCTACACCTAAGGCTCAAGGAACACAGTGGAACAGCAGGTAGAAAGAATATTCGTGCATGCCTCAACTCTTACTAACAAAGCTTCATTATACATCAGTAACACATCTGACAGAGGATTAGCATCCAGAATATAAAAAACTCAGAAAACATCTTCCTCAGTCCCAGCCTCCCCCCCAAGCCTTTCTAGACGTTCAGTAGCCCCTTCTCCCCTATGCCGTAGTTTATCTCCTGGGACTGGGGGAGGAGTTCGAGGTGGGGTTGGCTACCTATCCCGAGGGGACCCTGTGCGGGTTCTTGCTCGAAGAGTGCGGCCTGATGGCTCTGTGCAGTACCTGGTTGAATGGGGAGGAGGCGGCATCTTCTGAACAGCCTGCCTCCACCTCCCCATTCCCACACACCGGCACTTTGATACCCTGACCTCTGACCTCACCTACAGCTGGGATGTACCTGGAGAGCTAAGGAGTGCCCCTGTGCTGTCCAGGCTAGAATCCAGGAGTGGGGACGAGAGAGTTGAGACGTCCTCTCTACCCTCCTCCTGATTCTTGACCCCTCATCCTTGTTTCCTTCGATGTTATTTTGTTATAGCTTTTTAAATATTTTTTAAGATTTAACCCTTGGGTGCAGAGACTGAGGAGGGAGGGGTGATAGGGGATCCCAGACTCTGTATGACTGTAATAAAGAGAAATAAACAGAAAAAAAAAAAAACTCAGAAAACAGAGTCAACATGACCCTGTCAGAAAACATGACCCAATTAAAAAATGGGCTATTGATGGAAAAATAAAATTCTCAAAATCAGAAATAAAAATGGCTGAGAAACATGTTTAAACATGTTCAACATCATTGGTAATAAGGGAAGTGCAAATTAATAGCATTTTAAAGATTTCATCTTACCCTTGTCAGCCTGGCTACAATCAAGAAAACAAATGGGGCTGGAGAGATGTCTCAGCAGTTAAGAGCACTGACTGTTCTTGCAAAGGACCCAGGTTCAATTCCCAGCACCCACATGGTGGCTATGAACCATCTTTAACTCCAGTTCCAGGGGAATCTGACCCCCTCTTCTGACCTCCACGGGATTGTACGGCATGGGTGGACCAACGTACATGCAGACTCATACACATTAAAAAAAAAAAGAAAGAAAACAATTGGTACAAAATTCTGGAGAGAATGTGGAGACAGGGGAACTCTCATTTGCTGCAGGTGGAATTGCAAGGTCCTGCAATTCCTATGAAAAGCAGTGTGGAGAACTCTTACAACAAAAATAAAAATGAATGCACAATTTGCTCCAGTTTTACAGCTCCTTGGCAAATAACCAAAGGACTCATCCGACTGCAGAGATACTCAGATATCTATGTTTGCTGCTGCTCTGTTCACAATACCTAAGAGATTAAAGCAACCTAAGTCTCCCTCATGTTACAAGTCGATAATGAAAATGTGGTACATATACACAATGGAGTTCTATTCAGCAGTAAAGAAAGATGAAGCCATGGAATTTGCAGGCAAATGGATGGAACCAGAAACAGTCATGCTAAGTGAAGTAACACACACTGAGAAAAACAAACAGTATTCTCCCTCATTTATGGATCCTAGCATCAAATACTTATATGTGAGCATCTATCACAGAGTAGCATCAGGAAACAGGAAAATGGAAAAGAATTGGGAGGTAAAGGAACAGAAGCAAAACTTGAGAGAGAAGAAGAGTAGGAGACACTTGTTACTGAGGGAGAAATGGATAAAATGGGGTTACACAAATGGGGAGTAAAGGGCAGCTTATACAAGTAAACGTGAGGAAAAAGGGAAAGAAGGAGCTTAAGGGAAGTGGGATCCAAAGAGACTGGTATTGTCGAGGAGAAATGGGAAAAATGGGGACATTTTTGTAAATTGAGAAGGTATGAAGGGAGATTTAGAAGGGCACGGGGAGAACAGAGATAAATTATACCTAGAGGGAATCATATTAGACTACAAAGCTAATAAGAAATAACACATACAATATCTCTTTATGAATCCATGTGTATAGCACTATAATACATAACAATAAACAGTGCCAGACAGGAGAAACCTTCCTTTGAGTTATTGGCAACAGAGCTGGAACTAACTTGGAAGCTGTTGGACCCTACAGGCTCTCCAAAAGCATGGCCTGTTGGAAATCTCTAAGCCTGGCTCAAGTCTCACTGACTGTCCCCCGCCTACCAAATAACTTCAGCATAAGAATTACGTAAACCACTGTAACCACAACGGTCGCTATGACCACGAACTGAAGAGGGGAGGAAGAAAAAGGGGAGTTCTGATAGGCTCAGAGGTACTACCCTACTCGTGGACAGCTCGTAATCAGTACCTCTCTCCCATTAAGTTCTATGGAATAATCATTACATACAGCCTGCATGCTGCCTGGGCCCTTTGAGACCATTGGCTGCCCGTTTGGCACCATGGAAACCTCTTTGTGGTTTTTGCCTTTCTAACTGCTGTGTTGCCCACAATAAAGGACACCTTGCTTGACTTGGCTCCCTGCTGCGTGTGATTGTCTCCTGGGACAGGGAGGCTGGGGACGCACCTGAGCCTTCTAGATCGCACCTGAGCCTTCTAGATCCAGCCAGTCCTGCCGGCCTGGGGCTGGCTAAGACCCCTGGTGCGACCCCTGCAGGAAGCCACTTTTCCCAAAGGCTAGGAAGCTCTCACAGCTTTGGGTATCACTAAGCAACCAGTTAAGGAAGAACATCAAGTCATGGTCCAGCACCAGCTTTAAGACAAAACAAACACTTCAATGATGGGGACAGCATCTTTCATTGGTGCATGAGTGTGGCTTTTAACTTGTGTCAGTCAATGGATACCTAATTGGACTTGAAGCCTGCTGAATGGGAGGAAACTCATGTGTGGTACTGTAAACAGCTAATTGCCCAGGGATGGGGCAATCACAGATATTAGAGAAAATTCCAAGGCTGTCAGTCCCTAAACTATTATGATTTCTAAGTGCAAAATATGTAGCCTGATATTTAAAGTTTAGTATCCCATTTACCACTCATCAAAGAAGCTCCTTCTGGACCAGACCAAGACTCTTACAAAGTCACACAACTGGTCACAGATATTACCTGTGAATTGCCCAAGCTTACATGGCACACTTCCAATGCAACCTATACACCTAAGGCTCATTCGGTATAAAACAAGAGATAAATAGGACACTAATGAATCTGTCAATTCTTAGCCTCACTAATAAAATCCCTCATGCAGTAGAGGACCTGTGGGGCCTGAGAGTCAGCTGGGGTGCACATCAGAGAAACCCATAGTGCATGTCAGAGAACCCACATGCCTCAGCCTTCCTGTACCATTTGACACAGCTGACTGCACACTACTTGTGACACTCTCAACTACTGCCAGTTTTCTGGGAGCTGGAGATGTGCTTGCTGCTTTCTCCCTTTCCCTATCCCTTAAAGTCTGTAACCCTCAGCCTTTGAGTGTGTTCACTGCAGCTTCTGAAACGAAGTCATCTATTCTCTAGCTTGGAAAGCTGTTGCTCAGTGGAGTCCTAAAGGGGGAACTGGGCTTCTAGGACTGGCATCCCTTCACTTTAAATGTTCCATGAAATTCTCTCCTGTTGGCCATTAACCATGGTTCTTTCAGTGTTTGACTTGTAACAGGAAAAATATTTCTTCCAAAATGGGAACTCTCAATGATATAAACACATGTGGAAAGATGCTCCATCAACCCCTGATACTCCAAGGACCAGAGGAACTCAGAAAAGGCCTTATAAGTAAGAACTGTCTTCTCCATTTGTACATGGATTTCTTGGTTATGAGTACTAGTAGGTTTGTGCTTTGTGGTCTCCAAATTATCAGGGAATGGCTCATTTCCAGCCCCTAGAGGTGAAAGCAATATTTTTCCTTTCTGTTTTGCAAATAGTTTGATCTCTGATTCATTCAGCAGAATTGGAAAATGTCACATCCTGCCCTGTGGTCCTGTTGATAATAACATTAAGAATCAACATAAGCAGTCCTGAAGATATTGCTCAGTGCTTTAGAACGCTTGCTGTTCTCCAGGAGGATGAAAGTTCAATTATTAACACCCATATCAGGCAGCTCACAACTGCTGGTATCTCCAATTCCAGGGAATTAGATTTTTCTACCCTCCATGGGCACTCATATATGTGGTATGTATACACATGGGTGGGTGTATACACACACACATGCATGCATTCATGCACAATTTTTAAAGTATCAGTAGAAGCAGCTCTTGTGGTGTTGTGTCAGTAATGTCAGCATTTAGAAGACTTAAGCTACTTTCACCCAAATGACTTCATTGTTCAGTGGGAGCAATCACAAAATTATGCTTTTGTACATGACACATTTGCCAGTAGCAGGAAGATTTATTGATAACTATATCAAAAAATTATCCTGTGATCTGAAAGTAAAATCAATGGATTTCCCTTTAGATGTAAATTATTGTTTTTCTCTGTAGCATTCAGTATTTTGTCTTTGTTTTGGGCATCTAAAGTTTTAACCATCATGTGGCGTTGGTAATTCCTTTTCTGATGGTGTCTATTTGGTGTTCTACATGCTTCTTTTATTTGTATGGCTTTGTCATTTTTCAGTTTGGGAAAAATTTCTTCTATTATTCTGTTGAAGATCTGATCAATACCATTATCCTGGGATTCTTCTCCTTCCTCTTTCCCTATGATGCGGAGGTTTAGGCTTTGCATACTGTCCCTCATTTCCTGGTTGTTCCAGTCTTGTTTCTTTTTCATTTTCCATAATCTTTGCTTGAGCATCCTAGTTCATCCATGCTATCTTCATCTTGATATTCTATTTTCTGCTTCATCCAGTCTGTTACTGAGGCTTTCTCCCATCCTTTCCTGCTGATTAGATGAGTGTTCAGTTTCCTTTTTCATTTCATCTTGTAATTTCTTTAACATTTCCAGATCCTTCTGAAGCTTGCCATTCTCTCTCTCTCTTTCTAGATACTTGATTCACTGCTTGGTTTCCTTTTTCATTTCACCATGGGATCTTTTCAGTGCTTCCACTTCCTTCCAGAGTTTGTCATTCTCTCCATCTAGTTCCTTCCTTAATTTGTCATTCTCTCCCCTTAGTTCTTTGATTTGTTCCTTGACTTCTTTGAAGTATGTCTATACTTGTTCTTCTAAGATCTGTGTCCTGGGTTACCTCATGGGAGATCTCATCATAGAAGTCTTTTCTAGGCCTGGTAAAGTTTGGTGGGGATTTATTATGGGCTTTTCCCTTATTGTTGTTTTCTTGTGGTTTTGGCATGTGGGTTTGTTCTGTTGTTGTATTCTGATGGGAATCTCCATGTCTCTTTGCTGTGTTGAAGTCTTATTTGCTTGTTTCCTTCAGGTGCCTTCATTCTCTTCTCCTTGTTTGGAGGCCTGGCTGGTCTCGGTTTCAGGTTTTCACTTTGGGTTATGTATTGGAAGGTCCAGCTAACTCTCCCCTTTCTGGACTAGAAGTTCTCCAGAAATCTGAGTAGGTATCAACCTGGTAGTTTCACCACTGAGCACATAGGGGTTCACTCACACTGGCTGTTTCCTGCAGGTCAATACCTCTAGGTTGTCTGTGAAGCACATTGTCCCAGGACAGTTGTTGCAGGTTTGCTGTCTCTTCTACTGGCTTGTGCCCCAGAATCACTACTGTTTCTCCCACTGGGACACCAGCTTGGCAGATGATGATGGGGGTTTCTGCTCCCTTGGCCTGTCAGCCAGTGCACTATGGACCTGCTGGCAGGCTGGCCGACAAACTCCACCCACTCCACTGTGCATGCAGCTCCCAGGTGAGGAGGTCCAGCTGGTTGGCTGGCTGGCTGTGCCCATGCTGCAGGGTGCATGGGTAACAAGTGGTATGTGCTCATTAGTTCCCCGTGCACATTCTACTGTGGTCCTGTTGGATGGCTGGCTAACTCCACTCACTCTGCTGTCCAAAGGTCCCAGGTGTGATTGTCTGGCTGGCTGGGTGGCCATGCCCATGCCACAGGGCTTGGGTACCAAATGGTCTGTGCTCACCTATTCCCCGTGCACCATCGCCTGTGGTCCCGCCAGCTAGCTCACTAACAAGTCCCACATTTTTAAGCAAAAATTGTTCACATTCTTCTGTTGCTGTGTATGTGTGTGAGTACACATATGTGCTAATGTGCATACAGAACACTCACACATATTAGAGTGTACCTGCAGATGTTTAATTATTTCTTTCCAGTGAGGGTCCTGAGAAGAAATGCATGTCAAAAGAAACAATCAATAAAGTGAATAGAAAACCCACAGAGTGGGAGGAAACCTTCACCACTGATATATCTGACAGAGCATTTACATCCAGAATATATAAACTACTCAAAAAACAAAGAAGTAAGAAAACAAATGACCCACTCAAGAGATGGAGTAAAGAGCTGAACAGAGACTTCACAAGTGAAGAAAAAAAGATGGCTGAGAAACATCTTAAAAAGTGTTCAACATCGTTAATAATTAAGGAAATGCAAATAAAAACCACTTTAAGATATCATCTCACTCCAATATTACTGGCTAAGATCAACAAAACAAAAGAAACTGAATGCTGGAGAGCATGTGGGGAAAGGGGAACACTCATCCACTGCTGGAGGGAATGTAAACTCCTACAGCCACTATGGAAAGCAGTGTGGAGAACCCTTAAAAGACTCAAAAGGAGCCTACCACCTGACCCAGTAATATCACCAAAAAGATTCAACATACTCCAAAGATATATGCACATCTATGTTTATTGCAGTGCTCTTCACAATACCAAAGAGCTGGAACCAACACAAATGCACGTCAACCAATGAGTGGGTAGAGAAAATGGGGTACATCTACATAATGGAGTTCTATGCAGTAGTAAAGAAAGATGACATCATGAACTTTGCAGGTAAACGGATGAAACTAGAAGCCATTATGCTAAGTGAAGTAACACAGTCCCAGAAAAACAAACACGGAAAGGTATCCCTCATCTGTGGATGCTAGTACCAAATACTTAGTAGTAAGGTAAACTGAACAATGTGTGTGCATATATATATATTTTTTTCTTTTACTGAAAGCAACTGTACCATTATAATGTGAACTTAATGGGACCTAAAATTAACCTGCCACTAATTTTCAGACTTTGTAATTGTGGTATATGAGGGGAGGGTATATATGCATACTTTAGAGTAGTATAAAATTAAGGGGGGAAAATGTGAATTCAAAAAATAAGAGAAAGACAGACATGTATGGAAGAATGTGTTAGCTCTGAAGGGGAGGGGCAAGGAAGGGGGAATTAGGTCTATATTTTATTAAGAAATGTTGTGGGGCTGGAGAGATGACCTAGCAGTTAACAGCAATGACTGCTCTTGCAGAGGACCCGAGTTCGATCCCCAGCACCCACATGGCGGCTAAGAACCATCTGTAACTCCAATTCCAGGAGAACTCCAGTTCCAGGGGAATCTGACACCCTCTTCTGACCTCCGCGGCATTGCACGACAGAGGTACACAAACCTACATGCAGACAGTACATTCATACACATAAAAAAATAAAAAAAAATAGCCAGAAGTCACCTGAGCAAGTACCTTGGGAGCTGGGTTCCTTCCGGGGCTGCAGCTAGGGGGTCGTGTCTCTGAGGCCTTTTGGGCGGGACCCGGGCACCAGGCCAGAGGGTCCGGAGATTCAGGCCAGGGCCAGTGCAGCTGCACCTTTGGGTGCGCTGCCAGGGCATCCCCCCCTCCCCCGACATCGGTGAGAATCCAAGTGGACTTTTTTTTTGGAGAACCTTCAGAACAAGAAGAGTGCTTTCGCTTCCAATATCCAATATAGCAACAAAATTGAAAAGTAGACAAGTCAATACTCCATAAACGAGGAGGAAAGGGGGGAAAAAAAAAGCATCTGAAGGAGGAAAGCAAAACCATCTGCTATTTGTGATCTGAACCACAAAAGGGAAGCCCACATGCCAGGGACACGACGAAGGGACAACATGGGAAAAGCACAGGATAATCCTGCACCAAGCTCTACCAAACCTGTAGGAGACAGCTACAATGGGAACCCGTTGGACGAGACCCAAGGAACAGATCTTAGAGGAATAACTGCAGACCTATGCAGAGAAATTAAAGAACATAAAGAGGAATTCAGAGAACTAAAGAGAGAGAATGAAAAATTCAAAAAGGACCTAGAGGGATACAATGACAAACATCAGAAAGAACTAAAGGAACAGAATGACAAACTCCAGAAAGAACTAGAGGGAGAAAAAAACAAATTCCGAAAGGAAGTAGAAACACTGAAAAAGGAAGCCAACCAAAGAAGTAAGGAGCACCAAGAAGAGATTGAGAAGCACCATGAAGAGATTGAGGAGCTCAAAAAGGAAATGGAAGTATTAAAGAAAACACAGGATGAAATGAAAAAGGAAATAGAACACTCATTCAATCAAGAAGAAAGGAAAGGAAAAAGCCTTAGAAATAGAATGGAGGAAGCTGAGCACAGAATATCAGATCTGGAAGATAACACAGAGCAACTAAAAAACTCAAATAAAGATTATGAAAAATTTAAAAATACATAAAAGTGGAACAACCAGGAAATATGGGACACTATGAAAAGATCAAACCTCTGCATCATAGGAATAGAGGAAGGGGAAGAATCTCAAGAGAATAGTATTGATCAGATCTTCAACAGAATAATAGATGAAAACGTCCCCAAACTAAAAATAGACAAACCCATACAAATACAAGAAGCACATAGGACCCCAAATAGACAAGATCAGAAAAGAAACACCCCACGCCATATCATAGTTAAAATGCTAGATGCCAAAACAAAGACAAAATTCTGAGGGCTACAAAAGAAAAACAAGTCACATACAAAGGGAAACCCATCAGAATTACAACTGACTTCTCGCCTCAAACCATGAAAGTAAGAAGAACATGGAGCAAAGCATTCCCAGTGTTAAGGGACTATGGATGCCAACCCAGAATACTTTACCCAGAAAAAATGTCAACTATACTTGAAGGAGAGAGAAAAATCTTCCATGACATAAACAAGATGATGGAATACATGTCTGGAAAACCAACTCTTCATAAAATACTTGAAGCAATTCAAAGGGNACTGAAGAATTATAGAGAACATTTTTATGTGACAATCCCAAAGTTAATTGTTATACAGATTGTTAATTGAAAGCGAAGGGGGAGGGAGAAAGCATAGGTAAAGGTCGAAATAAGGGAACGAGAACACGACAGAAGAGGAGAGCGAAGGGAGGAGTCGAGAGAGTGAGCACAAGGATTTAATTCAGACGCATTACCGTTTTTATAAGCCTTTAAACTAATGTTGATTAATATACACAGGTTTATTTTTACTAAGTCCTAAAAACACCAGATCCTGTAGACAGAGTCTGGGCAAAACCTTGGTACTTGTTGAACTCACGTCAATTAACTATGCAACCAAACAAATATACACCCGTGTCCCACCTCCCCCTCCCACCCTTCTCTCATATGTGGATGCTAGTACAATAACCCATTATAAATTTTCTTGTGGAGAGGGATGCATATTAAAAGAATACAGGGGGGCTGGAGAGATTTAGCCTAGCGGTTTTTAAGAGCACCGATGCTCTTGCAGAGGACCCGCGGTTCAATCCCCAGCACCCCCATGTCGGCTCAGTCTAAGAACCGTCTGTAACTCCAACTCCCAGTGAGAACTCCAGTTCCAGGGGGAGTCCGGACCCTCTTTTGACCTCCTCCGCGGCCTTGCACGACACGGGTGCACAGGACCGCATGCAGAATACATTTTTTTTTTTTCCATAACTATGAAAAATAATAATAAAAAAAAATGACAAAAAAAAAAAAAAATAACCGGAAACGATTGCATAGAGATAAATTGAATGGAAATGGTTGGGGGGGGGGGACCCGGGAAGAGTAGCCTTTCTTTACACAACAATAAGCAACTGAAGACGGACTACAAAGAGAACTTCCCACTCAAAATGGCGTCAAAAATAATGATACCTGGAAACAAACCTACCCAAAGACACAAGGATCTCTCAACAAAAATTTTGAAACCTCTGAAGAAGGAAGGAAATTGAAGAAAACATTAGAAGATGGACAAACCTCCCATGCTCCTGGGATTGGGAAAATGAATATAGTAAAAATGTCCATTCTACCTAAACTCATATACAGATATGCATCCCAATCAAAAATCCCCAAGAGCTTCCTTCACCGGTTTGGAAAAAAAATCCTCAATTACTTTTGGAACAAAAAAAAGACCCCGAATAGCCAGACGCAACCCTGAGCGAAAAAGAGCCATACAGGGGGGATCTCTATACAGATTTCAAACTATACTACAGGGCTATTGCATACAATAAAAACAGCTTGGTACTGGCACACAAAAAACAGACCTGTAGACAAAATGGAACAAAACTTACATTCCAAACTTGAGCACATACAAAACTGAAGATCCAAACAATTTCAGCCACCTCCTATTTGATAAAGGGGCCAAAGAACAGACCACAATGGAGGAAGGAGGAAGGACAGCATCTTTAGCAAAGTGGTGTGGCAAAACTGGATCACACTTGTTAGAAGAATGAAATTAACCCCTACCTCTCGCCTTGCACCAAAGTCAATTCCAATTCCCCGATAGATTAAAAAAGACCTTAACGTGAAAACCCAAACTCTGGCGGTAATAGAAGAAAACTTGGCAGCAGCCTACACGACATAGGTGTAGGCAAAGACTTCCTAAACCAGACAACAGCTGCACAAAAAATAAAATCGACAATTGACAAACGGGAACCTCATTAAACTCAAAAGCTTCTGACATTCAAAAGAAGGAAAATAAAAGGAAGTAAAGAGAAAACCCATGAGTGGGAGGAAACATTCACAACAGATACATTGACCCAGCACTAATTTCCAGACAGAGTATACAAGCTACTCAAAAAAAAAACAAAAGAAAAAAGAAAAAAAAATGAAATCACTCAAAAGCTGGAGCAAAGAGCTGATTGAATGAGACTTCACAGAGGAGGCGGAAGGAACTAGAGAGGCTGAGAAACATATTAAAAACGGTCTTCACTTAATAATTAGGGAAATGCCAATTAAGGACCACTCTAAGATGTCACCTCACCCCGATAAGACTGGCCCAGGATCAATGAAACAAATGATACCAAATGATGGAGGGGTTGTGGAAAGGGGAACACTTCCTCCCTTGTTGGTGGGAATGTAAACTTGTTACACCATTGTGGAAAGCAGTGTGAGAATACCCTTGAAGACTCAAAATGAGCTTGCCATTTGAACCCGGTCATACCACTCCTAGGTATATATCCACAAGAATCATCTTACTGCAGAACTACATGCACAGCTATATATTGCAGCTCTGTTTCACAATAGCAAACACTGGAACTAACCAAATGCCCCTCAACTGCTGAGTGGATCGAAAAAAAAATGTGGTACATGTACACAATTGGAGTTCTATGCAGAACAATAAGGAAGGATGTATCCTGAACTTGCCCGGTAAATGATGGAGCTGGAGGATATTAAATTAAGTGAAGTAACACACAATACAGAAAAGCAAATGACGAAATGGTATCCCTCATATGTGGATGTAGCAGCCAATAACCCAGTTAGTAATATTTCTGGCGAAGCGAGATGCATATTAAAAAAAACAACCAGAAAGACTGCATCAGGAAATTGACTGAAATGGTGAATCTGGTGGGGGGGTTGGGAGGGGCAGGAGAGGGAATGGGTCTATATTCTATTAATGTTATTATTTAAAAATTACATGGTATTTTACTCCAAAAAATTTATATAACATAAATTTGGGCTTAACATTAAAACAAATGTTGTCTATACTTTTGTGTTGTACAGTTTCATCTTGTAACATTCTATTTTACCTGTAGTATAATTTAACTTAAGGATTTGTTTGCTTCCAAAATTAACATCATGCACTCCCCCCCCCAAAAAATGGAACCAAATTTGATGAATTTACACCTTGACCCTGTCTATAGGTATGTTATACTTTTTTTTTTTTTTACAACTGCCTTTTTGAACTCATGGCAAAAATAAAATAAAATTAAAAAGGGGAAAAAAAAAAAAAAAAAAAAACCTTTTTGTCAAAAACTTTCTAATTTACCTCTTAAGACGCCCTATGGGAAAAGATTTTATGTTCCAACAGGTAAAAAAGTCACCAATCTAAACGGCCAAGAAAGAAAGGATTCAGCCTTCCGTCATGTAGGTTGTTACCAAGAAATACCAGCAGCGAAGTTCACCCATCTTAACACTAAAAAGGAAGAAAAGCCTCGGATTGCTACAGACATCAAACCTCCTGAGGACCATAGGTTGTAAACATCTGTTTACACGTGAGTCATAATGAACTTTAACTTCTAGATGCAGCACAGTCTAATCGAGTGACCTCTTACCTCTTTTTCATAGAACAAAGGAAAAAACAGGGGTGTTAATGAAGTCATCCTTTAACAGTAAATTAGAGCTGACTGTTCTAGAAGTAATCTCTTATAAAAACGAAAAAAACTTCTTTCTTTATTTGACTAATATACATAGGAACGTGAAAAGGATATTGTCTATTCAGAACCAAAAATAACACTAAAGTCTTTTTAAGTAGTTCATATAATTCATACAAGAGAGCACTGATAGAAACAATGGATTATTCTGCCAAGGAGATGTAGCCAAGGGTATCCAAGCCCCCCCCAAAGGGTAAGGCTTATTGCCTGTAAACTGGGATATCTGAAGAAAAGAGGGGTAAAGGTCTGCCCTGCTGTCAATGACATGATGTAATCATGGGAAGGATGTATTGAGAACACACTTACAAGTAATACCGTTGGTCTTCTGACATACCAAGTCGGTTACCCAAAGGCACTGACCAAATTAAACCCCAAAGTATCTGTCTCCTTGAGTCAAGCAGGAAACTCCCTTCCAACCAACATCCTTTACACCTCAACTGCATGGAGATACTGTGCAGCAGTGTCAGCCATATGTCTCTATATCCCAACTTTATTTGATTATTTAGCTCTCTCCTCGGAGGAAAAATTCGTGGTGGATGTCGCCACAAGCTTCTACCTTCTAGCGATTAGGAGAATTATATGCCACAGTACGTCCTTGTCATCTCTTCAGGGAAAAAAAAGGATCCAGGGATCAATCTACCATCCAAAACATCTGTGTCTATACCCCAGTAACCTACCATAACTAGCAATGTCTTAAATAAATATATATCTAACCGCTTATGCTTCATTAGCAGAATTTAAAACCTGTCCCTGGGCAATGGCAGCTCATGATAGGAAACAGCCAGAACTGTTTAGAGTCCAAAACGACATCTCCAGGAAAAGTAGTAATGTTCTGCTCTTGTCCACCTGTGCCCACTCTAGGCCTAAGGAACAATCTGTGGGAGACGGGGAGTGGTATATTGTAGGCGCTGCAATTGGGGTGAATGTTTTCAAAACTCTGACAATCTTCTGGGCCACTATTGATCAACTTGATTGAACATTCAAGCTCCTCCAGCTGGATAGTGGGGGCCTTGGGCTGTGTGGCGGGGGCCACACTGCTTGCAAATTGTTTTATATGAAGGATTCTTGTGCTAAAAAAAAAGGAGCTATAGATACTGACATTTGAAATAACTGGGAATATAAAATGCTAGTTGTTTTATTTATAGTTTGTTACTTTTTTTTTTTTTGGGGTTGGTCTCTTATATTTTTCTGAAATACTACAACATCACAGTGTAACACTTTCTTTTACTTGTAGGACAATTTTAAAGGAATTAAGCTTAAACTTTTACTTACTTTCCAAGTAAGTAGAAGTCTTAGTCCATTCATAAAGCGTTTTTGTTAAAGAGCAAAGTGTTTATGGGTAAAATTTATTTACAGTACTCAAACTCTGCCCAAGCTTTATCACCAAGTATAGGATATTTTATAGGCTATTTTAAGGCTTAGTGCATTGTTTAGATTAGTTAACTTTAGGTGTAGGTTTTGGTGGAATGGTTGGGGAAATGTTTCATATCAACTGGCAACTAACTGGGAATAAAAAAGTTAATTGAGTTTTATTTTAATTTTGTACTGGTTAAGGTATATAAATGGCCTATATATTTTTTATGAATAACACAAATATCACAGTGTAATACACTTTCTTTTACTTGTAGGACAATTTAAGGAACTAAACTTAAATTTCCTTCCAATTAAGTAGCATACAGTCAATGAGAGAAAACAGTTTGGGGTAAATTTAATGAAAGCTTTATGCCTTGGCCCCTCCTGTTTTGGGTATGTGTAATACACCTTAGGCATCTATAGGTCAACAAAACCTAAAAACGAAAAAAAAAAAAGAGGAGGTGGGAGTGGGGGGTACTATCCTTTCTGAGATACAAAAGGGAACCCACTCTGCCTGTTCCATTCCTATTGATAAATTTTCAATATTTCTATCTTAGAAACTAACAATTGGAGGAGATTTTATGTTCCCACAGGTATAAATCACCAATCTAAATGCCTGACAACATACAACTTATGGCTTGTGCAGGATGAACTGGGGAATTGCAGCAGAGAGGTTGACCCATCCAAACATCGAAAGGAAGAAAATCCTCAGAATGCCTGAGCTACAGGCATCAAAATCTCTGAGGACCACATATGTAACAACTGTTTATAATGAAACTTACCTTCTACAAGCCACAAAGGTTTTAATACAAAACACTTTCTTACCTCCCCCCCCCCTTTTTTTGGAAAAAGAAAAAACATGATGGTAATAACACCACTCCCCTAACTGTCAACTAGAGCCAACTGTTACAATGGTAATTCCTATAAAACAGACATAACGTATTAACTGATTGCTAGGCAATAGGAACGGTGAAAGGATATTTCCTAACTAGAGCCAAATTCAATAGAAAAATGTTTATAAGTTGTGTTAATTAAGCAAAATTATATTACTACAGGAAAGCTCTGACATCAGCAATGAATATTTCTGCCTAGGCGATGTTGGCTAGGGTATTCAAACCCACTCCCCCCAAATTATAAAGGCAGTTTGCCTATAAGTGGGATATAATGCAAGGAGGAAAATGCCGTAAAGTCCCTTTTGCCGAAGACCTGGAGTGAACGCTGTGAAAAATGTTATGAGACGTCACTTGCTAGTGTACAACTGGCCTCTGAAAAGGCTAGAGAGCGTTACCAAAGGCCACTAAAGCAATACAGCAAAATATTGGTCTCCCTGAGACAAGCAAGACTTCTCCGTCAATATCAGCTACACCTCAACAGCCTGGAGATAATGTGCAACAGTGGCAGCCAAGTGTCTATATATATCCCAAATCTATTTGGCTATTAGCTCTCTCCTTGGAGGAATAACTCACAGCTGATGCCACAAGCTTGTGTCCTCGGGTGGTTGGGCGATGTTGTGAGCCACAGTAAGAACTAGGGGAGCCTGGCTGGTCTCGGTTTCAGGTTTTCACTTTGGCTTATATATTGGAAGGTCCAGCTAACGCTCCCCTTTCTGGACTGGAGGTTCTCCAGAAATCTGGGTAGGTATCAACCTGGTAGTTTCACCACTGAGCACATGGGGGCTCACTCACTCTGGCCGTTTCCCGCAGGTCAGTACCTCTAGGTTGTCTGTGAAGCCCATTGTCCCAGCACTGGAGTTGTTGCAAGTTTGCTGTCTCTTCTACTGCCTTGTGCCCCAGAATCACTACTGTTTCTCCCACTGGGACACCAACCTGGAAGCTGATGATGGGGGTTTTCTGCTCCCTTGGCCTGCAAGCCAGTGCACTATGGACCTGCTGGCTGGCTGACTGGCTGACAAACTCCACGCACTTCACTGTGCATGCAGCTCCCAGGTGAGGTGGTCCAGCTGGCTGGCTGTGCCCACGCTGCAGGGTGCATGGGTACCAAGTGGTATGTGCTCGCCTATTCCCCATGCACATTCTACTGTGGTCCTGTTGGCTGGCTGGCTAACTCCACTCACTCTGCTGTCCACAGGTCAGGTGTGATGGTCTGGCTGGCTGGGTGGCCATGCCTATGCCACATACCAAATGGTCTGTGCTCACCTGTTCCCTGTGCACCATCACCTGTGGTCCTGCCAGGTAGCTCACTAACAAGTCCCATCATTTTTAAGGAAAAATTGTTCACGTTCTTGTGTGTTGCTGTGTATGTCTGTGAGTACACATATGTGCTAATGTGCATACAGAACACTCACCCATATTAGAGTGTACATTTGGATGTTTAATTATTTCCTTCCATTAAGTGGGTTCCTGAGAAGAAATGCATGTCAAAAGAAACAATAAATAAAGTAAATAGAAAACCCACAGAGTGGGAAGAAACCTTCACCACTGATACATTGGACAGAGCATTTACATCCAGAATATATAAACTACTCAAAAAATAAAGATGTAAGAAAACAAATGACCCACTCAAGAGATGGAGTAAAGAGCTGAACAGAGACTTCACAAGTGAAGAAAGAAAGATGGCTGAGAAACATCTTAAAAAGTGTTCAACATCGTTAATAATTAAGGAAATGCAAATAAAACCACTTTAAGATATCATCTCACTCCAATACGACTGGCTAAGATCAAGAAAACAAAAGACACCATATGAAGGAGAGCATGTGGGGAAAGGAGAACACTCATCCACTGCTGGTGGGAATGTAAACTCCTGCAACCACTATGGGAAGTAGTGTGGAGAACCCTTAAAAGACTCAAAAGGAGGGCTGGAGAGATGGCCTAGTGGTTAAGAGCGCTGACCGCTCTTGCAGAGGACCCGGGTTCGATTCCCAGCACCCACATGGTGGCCAAAAACCGTCTGAAACTCCAATTCCAGGAGAACTCCAGTTCCAGGGGAATCCGACACCCTCTTCTGACCTCCACGGCATTGTACGACACGGGTGCACAAACTTGCATGCAGACAGTACATTCATACACATACAGAAATTAAAAAAAAAATAAAAAAAAAAAGACTCAAAAGGAGACTACCACCTGACCCAGTCTTACCACTCCTGGGTATACACCCACAAGACTCATCCTATCACAAAGATATATGCACATCTATGTTTAGTGCACCTCTCTTCACAATACAAAGAGATGGAACCAACACAAATGCACCACAAACAATGAGTGGGTAGAGAAAATGGGGTACATCTACACAATGAGTTCTATGCAGTAGTAAGGAATGATGACATCATGAACTTTGCAGGTAAATGGATGAAACTAGAAACCATTATGCTAAGTGAAGTAACACAGTCCCAGAAAAACAAACAAGGAAAGGTATCCCTCACCTGTGGATGCTAGCACCAAATACTTAGTAGTAAGGTAAACTGAACAATGTGTATGCATATATATTTTTTTCTTTTACCTGAAAGCAACTATACCATTATAATGTGACTACCTTAATGGGACCTAGAATTAACCTGTCCCTTATTTTCAGACTTTGTAATTGTGGTATATGAGGGGAGGGTATATATGCATACTTTAGAGTAATATAAAATTAAAGGGGGAAAATGTGAATTCAAAAACATAAGAGAAAGATAGACATATATGGGAGAATGTATTAGCTCTGATGGGGAGGGGCAAGGAAGGGGAATTTCTTAATAAAATTTAGACCTAATTTAGGTCTAAATTTTATTAAGAAATGTATGAAATACACAAAACTTCAATAAAAATGAAAATGAAAAGAAGAAATGCATGTTGTCATACCCAAACTCAGATTGTGAGTTTTGGTGTGAAGTATGATTCAATACTGAGCCATTTCACCAGCCTCTTCTTCATTACTCACACTAGTGTAATTTTGGCTTTCTCTTTTATTTCTTTTTTTGTTGTTGTTCTTTTTGAGATAGGGTCTCCCTTTATCTCCAGATGTCCTGAAACTTACTATGTAAATGAGGCTGGCCTTGAACTCACAGAAATCCAACTGCCTCTGCCTCCCAAGTGCTAGGATGAAATCCATGTATCACCAGACCAGGAAATTTTGACTTTTTCGAATCTTGTAGTTTAAGACATTGACAGAAGATGGAAATTTTTCTCTTCACTTAATGTTTTATAAACAAAAGGACAAAAGTTCAACATGGATGCATTATAAGTGCTTTGATAATAATCAAAATTATATTCAGTTGTAGATATAGACAATAAGTAGACCATAAGTATTAAGTCATGAAATTTCAAAACTATGTGATAGTAATATTTTTTCTACTTTATAGCATTTCACGGTAACATCAAAATATCTAAAAAGTGTAAAAGATCTTATTGAGAAGTTACAACCATTGCTAGGAATACATATAAGTGTAGTGTAAGTTCCTTTCAGTTAAAATAAAAATTATTTTGTGTCATGTGTGTATAAACATTATTCAAGACACTTGCCTATTGTATGTAGCAAAGGCACCTTTTGTCACACTTGTTTTAAGAAGTATGGGGCTGGAGAGATGGCCTAGCAGTTAAGAGCACCAACCGCTCTTACAGAGGACCCAGGTTCGATCCCCAGCACCCACATGGTGGCTGAGAACCGTCTTAAACTCCAATTCCAGGAGAACTCCAGTTCCAGGGGAATCCGAGACCCTCTTCTGACCTCCGCAGCATTGCACGACACGGGTGCACAAACTTGCATGCAGACAGTGCATTCATACACATACAGAAATAAATAAAATTTAAATAAAATAAAATAAAAAGAAGTAATGGCACCTAGCAGGCTATGTTGGTCTATGTATGGGCACTGTTCCTTCATTCTCATGTTAAATTCCATGATTATAAAATCATGATCTTTGGAAATCAGTCAATACACCTGGAGAGCAAGCAAAAATTTGTTATGATGTGTATGTGTAAGAATATCAACTGTGGGGGCTGGAGAGATAGCCTAGCGGTTAAGAGCGCCGACTGCTCTTACAGAGGACGCCGGTTCGATCCCCAGCACCCACATGGCGGCTAAGAACCGTCTGAAACTCCAATTCCAGGAGAACTCCAGTTCCAGGGGAATCCGATACCCTCTTCTGACCTCCGCGGCGTTGCACGACACGGGTGCACAAACTTGCATGCAGACAGTGTACCTTCATACACATACAAAATAAATAACATTAATTAAAAAAAAATTTAAAAAAAAAAAAAAAAAAAAAAGAATATCCAACTGGTTCTCTTCTGACAAGGAAGCAACACCGTGCACATTCAGAGGTAAATATCCGGAAATCCAAAATGGGTTTGACTGAGTTCAAGGTTCTAATGAAAAGTTCTCAAAGTTTTCATTGTTTAGTCTAAGATTAAATATACTTAATACATAAATAAAAATGAAAAATAAAAACAAATATTGGGAAGGGAGAGGCAGTGTGACAAGGACAACTCAAGTAAAATATAATGTATTTGTCTTAATTAATGAAAACAACATTATAAAGTGAAAAAATATTACAGGAAAAAAATGCACTTGAAAGAAATCAATTATTTGAACCAATAAAAATTATGGAATGGTTCTGATGCATAACATTACATTGTTTATTAGTAGGTATTGAGAAAAAGTCCATCTGCAGCATAAAATGCATTACAACTTATATAATTATATAAAGCAAAGTAATAGCACCTGGAATATTTAATTAAAGACAATAGTAAAAGGATTGAATCCCATGTTCATAGAGGTTCTCTTCTTTAGTTGAGGAGGAAATTGCTCAATTTAACATCTACTCGCTATGATTTTAATGACAATTCCACTTAGGAATAAGCTATTAAAATGGGTTTTTGAGAGGATTTTAAAAAGGGAAGCAATAAGAAACTAAAATGAGTGAGAAAACAAACTGGATGAGTGGAAAGTGAATAAAGAAAGTGAAAAGAAGAATGGAAAGTGGGGTGCCCTCAGAAAATGGAAGCTAGGGTTCTTACTATTTAAGACACATGGCAAGGGATGTTCTTCAGAGAACTGGAGGCAAAGTTTCAGGACCACACAGCTCTGAGTGCCAGTGACATCTGCAAGATCCGCAATGGCCAGACCCTGTGCTTTCCTGATGGCCCTGTTGCTGATGAGCTCCTGGACAAGCTGCTCTCTAGGCTGTGACCTGCCTCAGATGTACAACCTGGGGTACAGGAGGGCCTTGGTACTCCTGGGAAAAATGCAGAGGATCTCCCCTCTCTCCTGCCTAAAAGACAGAAATGCCTTTGAATTCCCCCAGGAGGAGGTTCATGGCCAACAGATCCAGAAGCCTCAGACCCTCTCTGTCCTCCAGGAGCTGACCCAGCAGATCTTGAACCTCTTCAGCTCTAAGGACTCCTCTGCTGCTTGGGACACAAGCCTCCTAGAGGAATTCTGCACTGCCCTCTATCAGCTGCTGAATGCCCTGCACTCCTGTCAGAGGCAGCAGGTGGAGGAGCCAGAGCCTCCCCTGAGGCAGGAGGACTCCCTAGTGGCTGTGAGGAAATACTTCCAGAGGATCACTGTCTACCTGAGAGAGAAGGAGCACAGCCCTTGTGCCTGGGAGGTGGTCAGAGCAGAAATCCTGAGATCCTTCTCCTCCTCAGCCAACTTGCTGACCAGACTGAGAAGAAAGAGTGAGCCCTGAGCCAACGTGGAAATGCCTGTCATGGACTAAACATCAGATTTGACTATGCAAGTTCTGCCACCTCATTCAGAAACAGACTAAATGTTTTCAGGAATATTGTGTTTATTATTGTAGTCATTAGTTCCTACATTCATACTGATGTTCTATTTATGTATTTATTTAATTATTTAAAATATTAATTATTTTCAGTTATATTACACAGTCTTATATTTGTTTGATGTTGCAATATATTATATCCAGTGAAATTTTTCTATTAATTAAATTTGTCGTTTAAGCTTCCTTGTACTTGTTAATTCTTGATATTGTTTCATATTTTATGTTTTTAAATTGATACACTACAACATGACAATTATACACATGATCATATATAAGGTAGAAAATAATATTGGATGCCTGTGTAGAATTTAAACAGCAGTAGACACATTCATCTCGAATTTGTAATTTCTTTAAATTAATGTCCTCTACATTTTCTCAATATACAGTAGACTACTGTTAAGTATAGTCAACATGGTGTTCAACAGGAAACCAAAGGCTCTCACACCTCAAATTCTAACAGTATTTTGAACTAGACGTCATTTGCCTCTGAATTCCCTGGGTCCAGAAAAACTGTCATTTGACTCTGCTTCATCCAATCTGTTACTGAGGCTTTCGCCCATTCTTTCCTGCTGACTAGACGAGTGTTCAATTTCCTTTTTCATTTCATCTTGTGATTTGTTTAACATTTCCAGTTCCTTCTGGAACTTGTCATTCTCTCCTTCTAGATCCTTGATTCACTCACTGGTCGTTTCCTTTTTCATTTCACCATGGGATCTTTTCAGCGTTTCCACTTCCTTACAGAGTTTGTTATTCTCTCCCTCTAGTTCTTTCCTGAGTTTGTCATTCTCTCCCCTTAGTTCTTTGATTTGTTCCTTATATTCTTTGATTTCTTTGAGTATGTCTATATTTGTTCTTCCAAGATCCGTGTCCTGGGTTACCTCCCGGGAGATCTAACTGTAAGAATCTTCTATGGAACTGATAGAGTTTGGTGGGGATTTGCTATGGGCTTTTCCCTTGTTGTTTTTTTTCATTGTTTTTGGCATGTTGGTTTGTTTTGCTGTTTGTATTCTGATGAGAATCTCCAATGTTTCTTTGCTGCCTTGAAGGCTGACTTTGCTTGTTTCCTTCAGGTGCCTTTATGCTCTTCTACTTGCTTTTGAAGGCCTAGCTGGTCTAGGTTTCAGGTTTTCACTTTTGGCTATATATTGAAAGGTCCAGCTAACTCTCCCCTTTCTCATCTGGAGGTTTTCCAGAAATCTGAGTAGGTATCAACCAAGTAGGTTCACCACTGAGCACTTGCCAGCTCACCCACTCTGGTTGTTTCCTGCAGGCCAGTTCCTCTAGGTTGTCTGTGAAGCCCATTGTCCCAGGACTGGAGTTGTGGCAGTTTTTCTGTCTCTTCTATTGCCTTGTACCCCAGAATCACTACTGCTGCTCCCACTGGGACACCTGCTTCTCAGCTGATGGGGCTGGGGTCTGCTCCCTTGACCTGTAAGCCAGTGCATTGTGGACCTTCTGGCTGGCTGACTGACTTAACTCTGCCCACTCCACTGTGCATGCAGCTTCCAGGTGAGGTGGTCCAGCTGGCTGGCTGGCTGTGCCCACATCACTGGGTGCATGGATGCCAAGTGATCTGTGCTCACTTGTTCCCCATACACTGTCTCCTGTGGTCCCGTTGGCTGGCTGGCTAACTCCACCCACACCCCTGTGTGTAGGTCTGGCTGGCTGGGTGGCCATGCCCATGCCACATGGCCTGGGTAAAATGATCTGCTCTCACTTCTTCCCCGTGCAGCATCTCCTGTGGTTCTGCTGGCTAGCTCGCTAACAAGTCCCATCATTTTTAAAGAAAAATTGTTCACATTCTTGTGTGTGTGTGTGTACACATATGTGTTAATGTGCATACAGAATACTCACAAATGTTATAGTGTACATGAGGATGTTTAGTTATTTCTTTCCAATGAGTGGGTTCCTGAGGAGAAATGCATGTCAAAAGAAACAATCAATAAAGTGAATAGAAAACCCACAGAGTGCGAGGAAACCTTCACCACTGATACATCTGACAGAGCATTTACATCCAGAATATATAAACTACTCAAAAAATAAAGAAGAAAACAAATGACCCACTCAAGAGATGGAGTAAAGAGCTGAACAGAGACTTCACAAGTGAGGAAATAAAGACGGCTGAGAAACTTCTTCAAAAGTGTTCAACATCATTAATAATTAAGGAAATGCAAATTAAAACCACTTTAAGATATCATCTTACTCCAATAAGACTGGCTAAGATCAAGAAAACAAAAGTCACCAAATGCTGAAGAGAATGTGTGGAAAGGGGAGCACTCATCCACTGATGGTGGGAATGTAAGCTCATGCAACCACTATGGAAAGCAGTGTGCAGAACCCTTTAAGGACTCAAAATGGTTCTACCAGTCGGTCCAGTCATACCGCTCCTAGGTATATATCCACAAGACTCACCCTACCCCAAATATACATGCACATCTCTTTTTATTTCTGCTCTCTTCACAATATCAAAGATCTGAAATCAACCCAAATGGCCCTCAACCAGTGAGTGGATAGAGAAAATAGGGAACATCTACACGATGGAGTTCTATGCAGCAGTAAAGAAAGATGACATCACGAACTTTGCAGGTAAATGGGTGAAACTAGAAGCCATTATGCTAAGTGAAGTAACATAGTCCCAGAAAAAAATACAAGGAATTTATCTGTCATCTGTGGATCCTAGCACCAAATACCTTGTAGAAAGGCAAACTGAGAAGATAGAGAGTATAATATAGAGCTCTTATATCGATATCTATAAAATAGAGCCGCTATAAATATTATATATAATATATGTATGGAGTATATCTATATATATATACTTTTACCTGAAAGCAACTAACTGTTCCATTATAATGTGAATACCTTAATGGGTATTCACCTATATTTAAACAAATACCTAGAATTAACCAGCCACTTATATTCAGACTTTTAATTCTGGTATATGGGGGAAGGTATATATGCATACTTTAGACTAATATAAAGTTATAGGTGAAATATGTGAATTCTGAGAAAGAAAGAAAGACATGTATGGCAGAATGTATGAGTTCTGATGGGGATGGGGTAAGAATTAGATCTAAATTTGATTAAGAAATATTGTATAAAATACACAAAACATCAATAAAAATGAAAAATAAAAAAAGAAATGCATGTGGTCATACTCAAACTCAGATTGTGAGTTTTGGTAAGATATATGTTTCAATACTGAACCATTTCACCAGCCTCTTATTCATTACCCTCTAATGTAATTTTGACTTTTTCTTTTTTCTTTTTATTTTTATTTTATTTTATTTTTTGGTGTTTTTGAAACAGGGTCTCCCTTTAGCTCCAGCTGCTGTGGAACTCACTATGTAGACCAGGCTGGCCTTTAACTCACAGAAATCTGCCTGCCTCTGCCTCTCAAGTGCTAGGATGAAAGTCATGCACAACCATGCCCAGCAATTTTGACTTTTTCTTTTTTTATTATTTAGAGAATACTTTATTAGTTTCTGTAATCAAACCCATATTACATACTTAATACAGTGTGCTACCCCTGTACAAATGGAAAAATATTAACATTTCTGAAACAATATGGCTATTAATTTATGTACAATGCCAACTCAACACAGTAAACTGGGATAGATTTTTTCCAAAGTTGAAAGCACAGCTAAAATTTTCAAAAAATTCAAACACTATATATATATATATATATTTATATTTATACAAAAAGACCAATAATAGCAGTGTGTGATGCATCAATAGCAGCAACAGCTTCTCCAGGTTCTGCAGTCATTTCAACAAAATTGTGGAGACATCCAGCACACTCCATTAAAAAAAAGTGAAAAACAAAATCCCAGAAAACAGCACAGTTCTATTACTATTGTGGTACCTGGCATTTAATGTTTTACAAATGAAAGGACAAAAGATCAACATGGATGCATTATAAGTGTTTTGATAATAACCAAATTAGCTTCAATTGTAGGTGAAATTTCAAAACTATGCAATAATAATATTTTTCTGATATCTGGAAACTGTGAAAGATATCTTTTTGGCAAAAGATCTTATTGAGAAGTTACAACCATTGCTAGGAATATATATATTGTATTGTAAGTTCCTTTCAGATAAAAATCAAAAATTTTGTGTCATGTGTATATAAACATTATCCAAGACACTTGGCTATTGTATGTAGCAAAGGCAGCTTTTGTCACCCTTGTTTTTTGTTTTTTTATTTTATTTATTTTTGTATGTGTATGAATGTACTGTCTGCATGTAGGTCTGTGCACCCGTGTCATGCAATGCCACGGAGGTCAGAAGGGTCTCGGATTCCCCTGGAACTGGAGTTCTCCTGGAATTGGAGTTACAGATGGTTCTTAGCCACCATGTGGGTGCTGGGGACCGAATCCTGGTCCTCCACAAGAGCAGTCAGTGCTCTTAACCACTAGGCTATCTCTCCAGCCCCTTTTCACCCTTGCTTTAAGAAGTAAATGTAGCTAGCAGGCTATGTTGGTCTATGTATGGGCACTGTTCCTTCATTCTCATGTTAAATTCCATGATTCAAAAATCATGATACACAGAAACAAGTCAATACTCCTGGAGAGCAAGTAAAAATTTCTTATGATGCGTATATGTACGAATATCACCTGAGGTTCTCTTCTGACCAGGAAGCAACACCATGCCCACTCAGAGGTAAATACCAGGAAATCTAAAGTGGGTTTGACTGAGTTCAAGTTTCTAATGAGACGGACTCAATGTTTTCACTGTTTAATTCTAAGATTAAATATAATTAATACATGAATAAAAAATGAAATAAAAATTTTGGGAGAGGGAGAGGAAGGTGTGACAAGGGCAACTCAATTAAAATATAATGTATATCTGTGTTGATTAATAAAAATAACATTGCAATGTGAAAAAAATTGTACAGGAAAAAATTCACTTGAAGGAAATAACTTCTTTCTGACCCATTAAAATTCTGGAATGATTCTGAAGTATAACATTACATTAGTTTATTAGCAGGTGTTGAGAAAAAGTCCATCTGCAACATAAAATGCATTAGAACTTGTATAATTATATAAAGCAAAGAAATAGCATCTGGAATACTTAATTGTAACATATGTGTAAAAAAATAGAATTCCAGGGGCTGGAGAGATGGTCTAGTGGTTAAGAGCACCGACTGCTCTTACAGAGGACCCAGGTTCAATCTCCAGCACCCACATGGCGGCCGAGAAACATCTGAAACTCCAATTCCAGGAGAACTCCAATTCCAGAGGAATCCGACACCATCTTCTGACCTCCACAGCATTGCACGACATGGGTGCACAAACCTGCATGCAGACAGTACATTCAGACACATAAAGAAATAAATAAAATTTTAAAAAAAGGAATTGAATTTCAATGTTTAGATAAAATTGTTTCATTCTTTAGATGAGGAAATTGCTCATATTTAACATATACTCTATGTATTTAATGACAATTTCTCTTAGGAATAAGCTAAAATAGATTTGTCAAGAGGATCTAGAAAAGGGAAGCAATAAGAAAACCAAAATGAGTGAGAAAACAACTAGATGAGTGGAAAGTGAATAAAGAAAGTGAAAAGAAGAATGGAAAGTAAGCTGGGTACCCTCAGAAAATGGAAGCTAGGGTTCTTACTATTTAAGACACATGGCAAAAGATGTTCTTCAGAGAACCTAGAGGCAAAGGTTCAGGACCACCCAGCTCTGAGTGCCAGTGACATCTGCAAGATCCACAATGGCCAGACCCTGTGCTTTCCTGATGGCCCTGTTGCTGATGAGCTCCTGGACAAGCTGCTCTCTAGGCTGTGACCTGCCTAAGATGTACAACCTGGGGTACAGGAGGGCCTTGGTACTCCTGGGAAAAATGCAGAGGATCTCCCCTCTCTCCTGCCTAAAAGACAGAAATGCCTTTGAATTCCCCCAGGAGGAGGTTCATGGCCAAAAGATCCAGAAGGCTCAGACCCTCTCTGTCCTCCAGGAGCTGACCCAGCAGATCTTGAACCTCTTCAGCTCTAAGGACTCCTCTGCTGCTTGGGACACAAGACCCCTAGAGGAATTCTGCACTGCCCTCTATCAGCTGCTGAATGCCCTTCACTCCTGTCAGAGGCAGCAGGTGGAGGAGCCAGAGCCTCCCCTGAGGCAGGAGGACTCCCTAGTGGCTGTGAGGAAATACTTCCAGAGGATCACTGTCTACCTGAGAGAGAAGGAGCACAGCCCTTGTGCCTGGGAGGTGGTCAGAGCAGAAATCCTGAGATCCTTCTCCTCCTCAGCCAACTTGCTGACCAGACTGAGAAGAATGAGTGAGACCTGAGCCAACGTGGAAATGCCTGTCGTGGGCCAAACTTCAGATCTCACTGGGCAAGTTCTGCCACCTTATTCAGAGACAAGACTAGATATTTTCTGGAATATTGTATTTATTGGTATAGGCATTAGTCCCTACATTCATCCTGATGGATCTATTTATGTATTTATTTAAATATTTAAATATTTATTATTCTCATTTATATCATGCAGTTTTATATTTGTTTAATGTTGCAAAACATTACATCCAATGAAATTTTTCTATTAATTAAATTTACACTTTTAAATGTCCTTGTGCTTGTTAAATTCTTGATATCTTTTCAATTTTTTGATGTTTTGAACTGATACACATCACAATTATACATATGAATAGGGTACAAAATAATATTAATGCTTGCATAGTATTTAAAAATCAGTAGACACATTGATCTCAAATTTTTAATTTCTTAACATAATAGCCTCTACATTTTCTCAGTATACAGTAGACTACTGTTAGGTATGGTCAACATAGAGTTCAATAGGAAAACAAAGGATCTTACACCTCAAATTCTAACAGTATTTTCCATTAGGCATTACTTGTCTCTGAATTCCTTGCCTCCAGATAATTGTCATTTTACTCTCAACTTCTGTGCAAGCAGCAGCTTTAGAATCCACGTGTAAGTGATAGCATGCAGTTCAATGTAAAAAACATGGTGTACTCAATAACTAGCCTTCCTGTAGACCAATGACAAATGTACTAAAATGAAAATTGAGGAAAAAATCCCATTCACAACAGACTGAAAATCATTTCTTAGACTAAACCTAACCAGAGAAGTGAAAGACCTCTAAAAGAAATATGTTAAAACACTGAAGAAAGAATGGGGAATGGGGAATGGAGAGATTTCCTTTTTATGGATTGGAAGAATTAATACTGTCAAATTGGCCATCCTACCCATTATAAGAAGTAAGTCCATGGCAGGAGGTGTGCAGAGACATATACCAGAAGGAATGAACCCTAATCATAGGTGTGAGGACGGAGGAAGTATAATATACCAAGTAATATGGAAACCTGGATGCCTGTCCAATACTAGCTCCTAGTCCCTAAAACACTGCTCGTCACTGTTGTGCACATAGGCAGAATTGTGTTCACACCTAGACTTTTGGTTTGATGTTAATGCTTGGTTGACTTCCATAATTAAGAGGCACCAAGTGTCATACAAAATGCCAGCTTTTCTTTGTATTTTCTGTCTTTTCCACCCTCTTCCCAAAATTTTTCCAATTGGTTTTGAAGGGTTTCAATTGTCTTAGATGAACAAAATGGTTTTGATTAATAGACACTTAAAGATTTTATTAACTGAAAGATATTATTCCTCAACTGTAGAGGAGAAAGGACTTCTTAGTTGTATTGATTTTGTTAAAGACTTTACAAAAACTTTTTGTGTATGAATCATTTATGTGTATATCTGCATGAGTACCATGTGTATGCAGTGCCCTGCAAGCCAGAAGAGGACAGCAGGTCTCCTGAACTGGAGTTACAATTAAGTTGCAAGTAACCATGTAGGTTCTGGGAATGGAAGTTGAGTCCTCTGCAAGACCATCAAGTGCTCTTAACCCCGGAGCCATCTCTTGAGCTCCCTATATTGACAACACAGAAGTATTACCTTGTAATGGTCTGAGTTGACCTATGAAAAACACTTGGAGTAAAATGGCAGGGCAGGAAACTTTTAAGATTCTATCCCTTGACAAAAAAATTTTGAAAATAAGCAGAATGTGTAAAATCCAAACTCTGTGGGGCAGAGAGCAGAGCCCAAAAGCCCTGTGGAATCCTTCAGGTGAACTGACAAACACTGTGAGAGATCTGAGAGGAGGAGGAAGAGGAGGAGGAGGAGGAGGAGGAGGAGGAGGAGGAGGAGGAGGAGGAGGCAGAGATAATATTTGAAGAAGAAATGCTGAGAACTTTTGAAATGTCATGGAATTCATGAATCTTCATGTCCAGGAAACTCAGCAAACTCCAAGGAGGATAAGTTCAGGGAACCGTGGGATACATTATAATCAACCTGTCAAAGGGCAAGTACAAAGAGAGACTTATAAAATACTTTTATTTATTATCTTTATTTTATGTATGTATACAAGTGTATTTTCTGCACGTGTGTAAGTGCACCCCTGTTGTGTAATGCATGCGGAGGTCAGAAGAAGCCATCAGATCCCCTGCAACTGGAGTAATGGGTGGTTGTTTGCCATGTGTGTGCTGGGAATAAACCTGGATCCTCAGCCAGAGCATCCAGTGCTCTTAACTGTGAGCCCCTAAAGGGGGGTCTGTTTTAAACACAGCAAAAGAAAAGCAACTCTTTGTTTTTTATTTATTTTTGTATGTGTATGAATGTACTGTGTGACCATGTCAGTAATATCAGCAGTTAGAAGACTTAAGCTACTGTCACCCAAACGACTTGGTTGTTCAGTGGGAATAATCACAAAGGGGAACCTAGAAGCACATATCTTTATATAAAATCATGCTTATGTACATGACACATTTACCAGTGTCAGGTAGATTTACTGATAACTATATCATAGAATTATCTTCTGATCCCAAAGTAAAATCCCAATACCAATAGAAAGGCTGGGTCCAGAAGGAAAGCTGCTAAGTGTAGATTATAAACCAGGTCCTTCACAGAGCACTGCTTCCAGGCTGCAGCTTTAGAAGGTAGATAAGGAGGCATTGGGACCCAGTGGTTCTGAGCTGGAATTGGCTGTGAGGCTGCCTGGTTTCCAACCCTGTCCTTGTTGCTTTGGGCCACTAATCATTCTGAAAGTTTGCTCATGTACCAGTGGGGCTAATAGAGAATCCCTGATGTTATTTGATGGTTAAATGAAATAATAGTCATAAAATTCATGAAATATTCTTATCAAATGCCAGGTATAAGTATTACAGCATGTAATTATGCATTAGGCTTTTATTTTTTATTAGGCTTTTAAATAATTTCATTGGTTTGTTTAAGAAAGTACAGTATCTACAAAATATATATTTAAAAATAAATTAATTAAAAAAAGAAATAAAAGAAGTACAGTATCATTCCCAAGCCTCTGCACCAAAAAAAGAAAAAAAAATACACTAATTGAATACAATATTAAAAGAGGGGGACAATTTTAAAACCCACTTGAAATGTGTTTTTTTCTGTACATAAGGACATGGTTTTCTTAAAGCAGTATCTCTCATTTACACAATATAGTCGATATTTAATATTGAACACCTACATTAGCGTAGCCTGCCTGAGCTATTTGCAGCCATGTAAACTGTGTTTTCTTTTGTTTTTCACTTTACCGTTCTGTAAGTTATTTTGCACAAATTTTTTACTGAGTTTGTGTGTACTTCATGCATAACACCTATGTTAGTCTTAATCACCTTCATACCCCAATCTCACTGGCACCCTCCCAAGTCCCCCACTGAAGTCATACAATCTGCCATTTGTTCCAAATTAGTGTCCCTGGCTGTTCCTCGGGGCAAATGCATCCACTGAGCTCTAGTCAGCCTATCTTGCCTCCCTTGCTTTAAGAAGACCAGTTCAAGCTCACAAAACAGTGTTCATCTGCCAGTATTTCTTCACCTGAGATTGGGTTATGTTCCTTATTTCTGAAGTTCCAGGCTGGGTTTTTGTCCGGTTATGTTTGAATGAGTCTTGTGCCTGCTGATAGCATTGCTGGAGGTTCCTATGAGAAGGACCCCAGGAGCTCGTAGGAATCTATTTCCTTTTTTTTTTTTTTTTAGGAATCTATTTCCATATGGCCTTGCACCATCTACCTCTAGATTCCAATCTTCCCGTTCCCCTTCTGCAATGCTCCCCGAGCCCTGGGTGAGTAATCCTGAATGTAGGAGACCTGCCCATGGACCCACACTCTGTAGATTCCTAATCTCCGTGGTTTGGCCATTCATGTCCTTTAGAGTTCTTTGTGTCCTGTTGCATGGGGGAGCTTCCTTAATGAGAATAGAGGTTAATTAATGCCTTCTTGGATCCTTATACTATGTCACGTGGGGCTTATGTGTAGAGATTGAATTGTAGACGTGTCGCCTAGGCATGAGCAACTCATAGTGTGTGTCCAGTTGTGGGACTCTGTACTAGTCTTCAACTGGTGAAAAAGAAGCTTCTTTTTTTGAGTGGTGTCTAGCATATTTGCCTGTAAATATAAGAGTACCACTTTTGCAGTTAGTAAAATGTTACCTTAGTCTAGGGACGTGTCAACCTTGGGGATTTCTCTAAGATCTATGACCTCTCCAGTTGTGTGCATCTGGCTATGTTTATAAAACTATACATGAGTTTCCTCCCACTGAGTGTTAGGTCCACTTAATTAGCCATAGATTTCCCCCAAGATAAAAGTACCAGCCGGGCGAGGTAGCACACGCCTTTAATCCTAGCACTCAGGAGGCAGAGGCAGGCGGATCTTTGTGAGTTCAAGGCTAGCCTGATCTACAGAGTGAGTTCCAGGACACCTGGAGCTACAGGGAGACCCTGTCTCGAAAAGACCAAAAAAAAAAAATCAAAAGTACCAAGATCATATCAGTGTCTTAGTCCTATACTGTGCTTGTCATTGATGTAGATATTTGGTATTATATGTAGCAAAGACAGCTTTTGTCACTCTTATTTTAAGAAGTAAAGGCAGCTAACAGGATGTGTTGGTCTATATATGGACACCATTACTTCATTCTCATGTTAAATTTCATAATTCTAAAGTCATGAAATATGGAAATACATCAATACTCTTAGAGTGCAAGTAAAAACATGTGTTATGATGCGTATGTGTAAGAATATCAACTGAGGTTCTCTTATGACCAGAAAGCAACTCCATGCCCACTCAGAGGTAAATATCAGGAAATCTACAGTGGGATTGGCTGAGTCCAAGGTTCTAAAGGTGTGACAAGGGCAACTCAATTGAGGTATAATTTTTACCTTTCTTGATTAATAAAATAATATTGTAATGTGAAAAATAGTACAAGAACTAGTCCACTTGAAGAAAATAATTTCATTTTGAACCAATGAAATTGTAGACTGATTCTGAAGTATAACATTACATTATTTTATTAGTAGGTATTGAGAAAAATTTCATCTGCAACATAATATGCATTACAACTTATATAGTTACATAAAGCAATGAAATAACACTTTGAATATTTAAAAGGTTTGAATTCCAATGTGTAGATAAAATTGTTTTGTTTCTAGATGAGCAAATTGTTCATATTTAACAAGTAATATGCTATTTATTTAATGACAATTTCACTAAGAATAAGCTAGGTATATTGAGAGGATCTAGAAAAAGGAAACAATAAGAAAACCAAAATGAGTGAGAAAACAACTAGATATGAGTGGAAAGTGAAAAGAAGAATGGAAAGTAAGCGTGGTACCCTCAGAAAATGGAAGCTAGGGTTCTTACTATTTAAGACACTTGCCAAGGGATGTTCTTCAGAGAACTGGAGGCAAAGGTTCAGGACCACCCAGCTCTGAGTGCCAGTGACAGCTGCAAGATCCACAATGGCCAGACCCTGTGCTTTCCTGATGGCCCTGTTGCTGATGAGCTCCTGGACAAGCTGCTCTCTAGGCTGTGACCTGCCTCAGATGTACAACCTCGGGTACAGGAGGGCCTTGGTACTCCTGGGAAAAATGCAGAGGATCTCCCCTCTCTCCTGCCTAAAAGACAGAAATGCCTTTGAATTCTCCTGGGAGGAGGTTCATGGCCAACAGATCCAGAAGGCTCAGACCCTCTCTGTCCTCCAGGAGCTGACCCAGCAGATCTTGAACCTCTTCAGCTCTAAGGACTCCTCTGCTGCTTGGGACACAAACCTCCTAGAGGAATTCTGCACTGCCCTCTATCAGCTGCTGAATGCCATGCACTCTTGTCAGAGGCAGCAGGTGGAGGAGCCAGAGCCTCCCCTGAGGCAGGAGGACTCCCTAGTGGCTGTGAGGAAATACTTCCAGAGGATCACTGTCTACCTGAGAGAGAAGGAGCACAGCCCTTGTGCCTGGGAGGTGGTCAGAGCAGAAATCCTGAGATCCTTCTCCTCCTCAGCCAACTTGCTGACCAGACTGAGAAGAATGAGTGAGGCCTGAGCCAACGTGGAAATCCCTGTCGTGGGCCAAACTTCAGATCTCACTGGGCAAGTTCTGCCACCTCATTTTGAGACAGACTAGATATTTTCAGGAATATTGTGTTTATCACTATAGGCGTTAGTCCCTACATTCATCCTGATGTATTTATTTAACTATTTAAAATATTTATAATTTTTCAGTTGTATTATGCAGTAATGTTACAAAAGATTATATCCAATGAAATTTTTCTATTAATTAAATTTATACTTTTACATGTCCTTGTACGTGTTAATTCTTGATACCTTTTCAATTTTTTTGTTTAATATACACATAATTACTTTTACTGAGTCTTAATACACCAATTAACCTGTAGACAGTGTCTGGGCAAAACTGGGTACTTGTTGAACTCATGTCAATTAAATATGCATTAATCGAATATACATCCGTGTCCCTCTCCCACCCCTCCCACCCTTCCCGATTCACCATTTCACCTTTTCAATTTTTTAGATGTGTTTAAATTGATACACTTGAACATCACAATTATATGTATGAGTACTGTACAAGGTAATACTTGATGCCTGTGTAGTTCTTAAACAGCAGTAGACACATTCATCTGAAGTTTGTAATTTCTTTTTTTATGCTTAGGAATTCACATTTTACTCCATTAAATTTATATTACTCTGAAATATGGATACATACTCTCCACCTATATGCAGTAATTACAGAGTCTGAAAATAGTTGCTGGGTGGATTCTAGAGCCCATTGAGAGATTTACATTATAACAACATAGTTCCTTTCAGATAAACAGAGCTATAAAAATAATGTTGTTCAGCTTGCCTTTCAAGTGAGGGATTTGGTATTAGCATCCATAAATGAGGGAAACCATTTGCTGTTTGTTTTTCTAGGACTGTGTTACTTCACTTAGCATAATGTCTTCGAGCTCCATCCATTTACCTGCAAAGTTCATGATGTCATCCTTCTTTATCATTGAATAGTACTCCATTTTGTAGATGTATCACATTTTTGTCATCCACTTGTCTGTTGAGGGGCATTTGGGTTGGTTCCAGCTCTTCACTATTGTGAAGAGAGCTGCAATAAACATGGATGTGCATGTATCTTTGTATTAGGATGAGTCTTTGGGGTATATAAACCCAGGAGTGGTATGACTGGGTCAGTTGGTAGGCTCATTTTGAGTCTTTTAAGGGTTCTCTACAGTGCTTTCCATAGTGGTTGTACAAGTTTACATTCCCATCCATAGTGGATGAGTGTTCCCCTTTCCTGCAACCTCTCTAGCATTTGGTGTCTTTTGTGTTCTTGACCTTAGCTAGTCATATTGGAGTGAGATGATATTTGAGAGTGGTTTTAATTTGCATTTCCTTTATTATTAATGATGTTGAACACTTTTTAAGATGTTTCTCAGCCATCTTAACTTCCTCACTGGTGAAGTCTCTGTTCAGCTCTTTAGTCCATCTTTTGAGTAGGTCATTTGTTTTCTTACTTCTTTGTTTTTTGAGTAGTTTATATATTCTTGATATTAATGCTCTGTCATATGTATCACTTGCCACACCAACTCAGGCGTCATCTGTGTGAGCATAATAACGGACGAGGAGCTATGTGCCCTCTGAGGCTAAACTCCCTGGTGGTCAGTGATAGAGTACCCGGCCTCAGCTTCTAAGATCATGATGCATTACAAAGATGTTATGCTTCATGAGTGTTGGACTTTGTACACTGTCTTTTGACTCTCCTCCCGAGCCCAGCACAGCCTCAGTCCCAGACAAGGGACAGTTAAACATGTTTAAAAATAATTCAGGCAAACAGAAGCCTCATGAACCTAAGTAAAATCATACAGAGATACAACATTTAAAGGTTCCTTTGTCCTAAAGGTCCCCACAAAGATATTGTAGACATTACACTAAGTGAGATCATAGGTTAGTTACAAATAATAAAAGTGTCCTTCCAAACTTAATAATAATAAGACTCAGTCCTTTAAGCAGAAAGCTACATCTAATAAAGTTAGTAAGATAAAGTTTAGCTACAGTTATACATATTAAAGTGTAACACTTAGAGACACATGGCGGGGATTTCTCCTTTAAGAAAAACACTGTGTAATTTATCAAGAGCTAAAAGGCCCCCTTTTTCAGGCTTGTGGCTTAAATCACAACCTAGAGATAACAAACAACCTTGGGAAAGTTCTAGCCCCAGGAAGGATGAGAAACATCAAATTGGAACTTCAAAAGAAACAAAGACTGTTAATGGCTTGTGATTCTAAGACTGCTGTTTTATTGCTTATCAAGACAATGTGAGCTGTAAACTTTCATTTATTTATCTTGTTGGCCTTGTAAATCCAGGTGCGAATTGCTAAGGCAATAAGCCCTTTGTTCCCGAGGAAATGCAAATCCCCTGCCTGTCACCTCGACCCTTCCCCCTTCTTGCCTGCTTTCTACCCGCTTTGCCTGCCTATATAAAAACTCAACTTGATTTCAGTAAAGACGCGCTAGATCCAAAAACTCTCTGGTGTCATGTCCAATTATTATTTCGCCTAATCTGTGCCCTCCTGTACAGACTCTGATTTCCTGCAGGTGAAAGAAATCTGACTGGGTTAGCCTGCGGCATCACTGGTGAAGAAAACCCACTCTTGGGTTTTCTCTCCACTTCCTTGATTGTTTCTTTCACTATACAGAAGCTTTTGAGTTTGATGAGGTCCCATTTGTAGACTGTTGACCTTATTTCCTGTGAAGCTGCTATCTGATTTAGAAAGTCTTTTCCTATGCCTATGTCCTGTAAGTTGTTGCCAACTTTTTCTTCTATCACCTTCAGGGTTTCAGGCTTCACGTTGAGATCTTTGAACCACTTGGAGTTTATTTTTGTACATGGTGAGAGGTAGGGGTTTAATTTTGTTCTTCTACAAATGGTGATCCAATTTTGCCAGCACCATTTGCTGAAGATTCTGTCCCTCCTCCACTGAGGTTTCTTTTGCCCCTTTGTCAAATATGAAGTGGCTGAAATTGTATGAGCTCAAGTTTTGTTCTTCAATTTTGTTCCATTGGTCAATGGGTCTGTTTTTGTGCCAGTACCAGGCTATCTTTATGACTACAACCCTGTAATATAGTTTGAAGTCTGGTAGAGCAATCCCCCCTATATTGCATTTTTCACTCAAGGTTTTGTTTTTCCATATGCATTTAAGGATTTTTTCCCCAAGTTTGTGAAGAAGCTCATAGGGATTTTGATTGGGATTGCATTGAATCTGTATATCAGTTTGGGTAAAGTGGACATTTTTACTATATTAATTTTACCAATCCATAAGCATGGGAGGTCTTTCCATCTTTTGGTGTAATTTTCAATCTCCTTCTTCAGGGGTTAAAATCTATAGACCCATCTCACTGATGACCACAGTTGTAAAATTTCTCCAAAATACTCCAAAAAGATATTCCATCATGATAAAGTTGGATTCACCAGAGATGCAGGGATGGTTCAACATACGTAAATCAGTAAATATCATAAAATACATAAATGGACTGAAAGACAAAAATCACACAATCATCTCAATTGATGCAAAAAAAGCCTTTGACAAGATCCAGCATCCCTTCATGTTTAAAGTCCTAGAGGGAATCGGACTGAAAGGAACCTTCCTCAACATGATCAAAGCCATATATAGCAAAACCACTGCCAACATCATCCTAAATGGAGAAAAATTGGAACCATTTCCCTTAAAGGTGGGAACCCAGCAAGGCTGCCCCTTATCACCACTCCTCTTCAACATATTGCTTGAAACACTTGTAGGGCAATAAGACAAGAGAAGGAAATTAAAGGAGCACTAATCAGAAAAGAAGTTAGCTTATCCCTTTTTGCAGATGATATGATAGTTTACCTAAGGAATGCTAAAAACTCCACCAGAAAACTTCTAGAAATGACTAAGAGTTTTAGTAAAGTGTCAGGCTACAAAATTAACCGAGAAAAATCAGTAGCACTTCTTCACACCAACAATAAACAAGTGGAGAAGAAATATAAGAAGACCTTCCCACTCACAATAGCCTCAAAAATAATAAGATACCTGGGAACAAACCTAACCAAAGATACCAAAGACCTCTACAACAAAAATGTTAAACCCCTGAAGAAGGAGATTTGTAATTTCTTTAAGGTAAAAATCCTAAATTCTTATCCTATACATTTTCTCAATATACAGTAGAGTACTGTTAGGTATAGTCAACAAAGGATTCAAAAGGAAACCAAAAGATCTTAAACCTCAAATTCTAACAGTATTTCCAACTAGACATCACTTCCCTCTCAATTCCCTGGCTCCAAATAACTGTCATTTGACTCTCAACTTCTGTGCAAGCAGCAGTTTTAGATTCCACACATGCAAGTGACAGCATGTAGTTCATTATGAAAAAATGGTGTACTCAAATAACTTGCCTTCCTCTAGACCAATGACAAATGTACTAAAATGAAAATTGGGGAAACAGTACCATTCATAACAGACTCAAAATCATTTCTTGGACTAAACCTAACCAGAGAAGTGAAAGACCTCTAAAATAAATACTTTAAAATAATGAAGAAAGACAGTGAGAAAGAAACGAGACAATGGAGAGATTTCCTTTGTATGGGTCAGAATAATTAATGTCAAAATGGCCATCCTACAAAAACAATGTACAGGTTTATCTCAATCTCATCAAATTCCAGTGCCACTCAACAGAAAAAACAATAATGAAATTCATATGAGGGCAGAAAATACACTAGACAAAGCAGTCATGAGCAAAAAGGAAAATACTATTGAGTAACCAAACCTGACTTTGAGTTATGCTACAAAGCCCTATGTGCTGGATAGCTTTAGTGTCAACTTGACACACCTGGGTTGAGGGAGCCTCAATTGGGAAATTGGTTCCATTGGATTGGCCTGTGGCCACATCTGTGGAGTATTTTCTTGATTGTCAAGCAATGTGGGAGGGCCCAGCCCACTATGGGTGGTGCCACCCTGGCCAGGTTGTTGTGTACCGTATAAGAAGGCGGGCTGGGCATGAACCAGGGGAGCAAGCCAGTGAACAGCATTCCTCCATGGCCTGTGCTTCAGCTCCTGCCTCCAGGTTCCTGCCCTGAGTTCCTGCCTTGGGCTCCCTAAGTGATGAACTGTGACCCAGGAGATGTAAGCTGAATAAACCCTTTCCTCCCCAAGTTGGTGTCGGTCAGAGTGTTTTGTCACAGCAATGGAAGACAAACTAGAACAGAAATTGGTACCAGAAGAGTGGGGTATTGCTGTGACAGACCTGACCTTGGTGTTTTGGGGAAGGATTGTGGAGGCGTTTGGAACTTTGGGCTGGGAAGATCATTGAATGCCTAAAGATTGTTGCTGTGGAGCTTGGAGCAGTTTTGCTGAAGGAGTTGTAGAAGATGGAGGCCTGGCTTGTGAAGTTTCTAGTTTCAAAGGAGAGCAGAGATCATCAGGACTGTGTAATCTGTGGGTTCTGGTCAGCTGGGGCTGTGGAGAATCAGCTGTAAGTAACAAGAGACCAGAACCTGAAGTGAAACTTTTGTGGTACTGGGGCAATTGATGCTGGTTAGCTGGGGCTGAAAAATCAGCTGTAAGTAACAAGAGACCAGCATCACTGAGGTGAAATCTTCTGGGGAGAATATCTTCAAGGTCAGCACACAGAAGCTGTGACCCAGAAAGGGCCTGAGCCTCCATCTCGAGCCAGAAGCCGGACTTGGTAACGTGTAAGAGTCTCCTATATGGTTCCGGTGTTGAAATTTGAGGGGGTCACAGAGAGCAGCCGAGGCTTGGCACTGTGAGAGGTCAGGAAAGACCATTGGTGGAAGTGCACCTCGGTTGCTGTGAAGACCCCAGGATTGCAGGGGTCATGGAGAGAAGCTGAGGCTTTGCACCAGGAGAGGTCAGAAGAGACCATTGGTGAAGGTGCTGCCTCAGTTTCAGTAGCGACCCCAGCTTTTTGGAGATGCCGGTACCCTGGGACGACCACCAAGAGCAGCGGTAGGTGTAGAATGGAGTCGGCCTGGGCCTGCGAGATGAGTGTGCCACGGACGGCAGAGTCGGAGAGGGGGAGCTGCCGAGACCCTTTGGAGCCCAGAAGATCGTGAGTGAATCCCAGGTGTCCAGCCTTGAGCTACTTGCTGGACTTAGGTTTTGTTTGAGAGTGCCTGATTCTTCCCTTTGAAATAAGACAGTACTTGTTTTGGATTTTACAGCAGCCCACAGTTAAGAGACTTTTAATAGACTGGACTTTTAAGTGTTTGGACATTTTAAGGACTGTGGGGCTTTTAAGGATGTACTGTCTTAGGTTGTGATTAGTGTTAACATCATACTTTGGGGATAAGAACTGGAAAGGTGGTTTAATAGTGATGTGTTTGTGTGTCAAGTTGACAAGGGGTCAATTGTGCTGGATAGCTTTGGTGTCAACTTGACACACCTGGGTTGAGGGAGCCTCGGTTGGGGAATTGGCTCCATTGGATTGGCCTGTGGCCACATCTGTGGTGTATTGTCTTGATTGTTGAGCAGTGACAGTATAAGAAGGCAGGCTGNAAAAAAAAAAAATTCAAAGTCCCAAGATCATATCAGTGTCTTATCGTTACTGTGGCTTGCCACTGATGTAGATATTTGGGATTATATGTAGCAAAGACAGCTTTTGTCACTCTTATTTTAAGAAGTAAAGGCAGCTAACAGGATGTGTTGGTCTATATATGGACACCATTACTTCATTCTCATGTTAAATTTCATAATTCTAAAGTCATGAAATATGGAAATACATCAATACTCTTAGAGTGCAAGTAAAAACATGTGTTATGATGCGTATGTGTAAGAATATCAACTGAGGTTCTCTTATGACCAGAAAGCAACTCCATGCCCACTCGAGTAAATATCAGTGAAATCTACAGTGGGATTGGCTGAGTCCCAAGGTTCTAAAGGTGTGACAAGCAACTCAATATGAGGTATGAATTTTTACCTTTCTTGATTAATAAAATAATATTGTAATGTGAAAAATAGTACAAGAACTAGTCCACTTGAAGAAAATAATTTCATTTTGAACCAATGAAAGTGTAGACTGATTCCTATAGTATAAACATATACATTATTTTATTAGTAGGGTATTTGAGAAAATTTTCATCTGCACATAATATGCATTACAACTTATATAGTTAATAAAGCAATGAATAACAACTTTGATATTTAAAAGGTTTGAATTCCAATGTGTAGATTAACATGTTTTGTTTTTAGATGAGCAAATTGTTCATATTTAACAAGTAATATGCTATTTATTTAATGACAATTTCACTAAGAATAAGCTAGGTATATTGAGAGGATCTAGAAAAAGGAAACAATAGAAAACCAAAATGAAGTGAGAAAACAACTAATATAGGGTGGAAAGGTTGAAAAAAGAAGAATGTGAAGTACAAGCGGTTACCCTCAGAAAATGGAAGCTAGTGGTTCTTACTATTTAAGACACTTGCCAAGGGATGTTCTTCAGAGAACTGGAGGCAAAGGTTCAGGACCACCCAGCTCTGAGTGCCAGTGACATCTGCAAGATCCACAATGGCCAGACCCTGTGACTTTCCTGATGGCCCTGCTGCTGATGAGCTCCTGGACAAGCTGCTCTCTAGGCTGTACCTGCCTCAGATGTACAACCTCGGGTACAGGAGGGCCTTGGTATCTCCTAGGAAAAATGCAGAGGATCTCCCCTCTCTCCTCCTAAAAGACAGAAATGCCTTTGAATTCTCCTGGGAGGAGGTTCATGGCCAACAGATCCAGAAGGCTCAGACCCTCTCTGTCACTCACAGGAGCTGACCCAGCAGATCTTGAACCTCTTCAGTCTAAGGACTCCTCTGCTGCTTGGGACACAAACCTCCTAGAGGAATTCTGCAACTGCCGACTCTATCAGCTGCTGAATGCCATGCACGCTTGTCAGAGGCAGCAGGTGGAGGAGCCGGAGCCTTCCCCTGAGCAGGAGGACTCCCTAGTGGCTGTGAGGAAATACTTATCACAGGATCATGGTCTACTGAAAGAGAGAAGGACACAGCCCTTGTCCTGGGAGGTGGTTAGAGCAGAATCCTGAGAGTCTTCTCCTCCTCAGCCAACTTGCGGACCAGACGAGAAGAATGAGGTGAGGCATGAGCCAACGTGGAAAGCCCTGCGGTGGGCCAAACGTCAGAGCTCACTGGGCAAGTCTGGCGGCCACCACTCATGTTGAGGACAGACTGAGTATACAGTTGCAGGAAATGTGGTTAGTCAACTATGAGGCGGTAGGTCCCTAATCAAAACCTGCAGTATGCGGTTATGTTTAGGCTATTTACAGGAATAGTAGGTAATAGGGTTCAGTGATTATTGCAGTAATGTGTTACACAAAGCTAGTATCCAATGAAATGTTCGTATTAAGTAAATTTAACTGGACAGGTCCTTGTACGTGTTAATTCTTGATACCTTTTCAATTTTTTTTGTTTAAGTATACATTTAATTTTACTGACCTAAAACACATGTAACCTGATAGACAGTGTCTAGGCAAACTGGGTATTGTGACTCATGTCAATTAATATGCATTAATCGAATATACCTCCGTGTCCCTCTCCCACCCCTCCCACTCTCCCGATCACCATTTCACCTTTTCAATTTTTTAGATGTGTTTAAATTGTCACTTGAACATCACAATTATATGTATGAGTACTGTACAAGGTAATACTTGATGCCTGTGTAGTTCTTAAACAGCAGTAGACACATTCATCTGAAGTTGTAATTTCTTTTTTTTTATGCTTGGAATTCACATTTTACTCCATTAATTATATTACTCTGAAATATGTGATACATACATTCCACCTATATCAGCAGTAATTACAGACGGTCTGAAAATAGTTGCTGGAGTGGTATTCTAGAGCCATTGAGGATTTACATTATAACAACATAGTTCCTTTCAGATAAACAGAGCTATAAAAATAATGTTGTTCCGCTTGCCTTCAACTAGGGGATTTTGATTAGATCCATAAATTAGGGAAAACCATTTGCTGTTTGTTTTTTCTAGGACTGTGTTTACTTCACTCAGCATAATGTCTTCGAAGTTCCATCCATTTACCTGCCAAGTTCATGATGTCATCCTTCTTTATCATTGAATAGTACTCCATTTTGTAGATGTATCACATTTTTATCACTCCACTTGTCTTTGAGGGCATTGGGTTGGTTCCAGCTCTTCACTATTGTGAAGAGAGCTGCAACTAAACAGATGTGCATGTATCTTTGTATAGGATGGGTCTTTGGGGTATATAAACCCAGGAGTGGTATGACTGGTCGTTGGTAGGCTCATTTGAGTCTTTAAGGGTTCTCTACAGTGCTTTCCATAGTGGTTGTACAAGTTTACATTCCCATCCATAGTGGATGAGTGTTCCCCTTTCCTGCAACTTCTTAGCATTTGGTGTCTTTTGTGTTCTTGACCTTAGGCTAGTCATATTGGAGTGAGATGATATTTCGAGATGGTTTAATTTGCATTTCCTTTATTATTCATGATGTTGAACACGTTTTAAGATGTTTTCAGCCATCTTAACTTCCTCACTAGGTGAGATCTTGTTCAGCTCTTTATCCATCTTTTGAGTAGGTCATTTGTTTTTTTATTCTTTGTTTTTGAGTAGTTATATATTCTTGATATAATGCTCTGTCATATGTATCTACTTGCCACACCAACTGCAGGGCTTCATCTGTGTGAGATAATAACGACGAGGAGCTATGTTGCCCTCATGAGGCTAAACTCCCTGGTGTAGGATAGAGTACCCGGCCTCAGCTTTAAGATCATGATGCATTACAAAGATATTACGCTTCATGAGTGTTGGACTTAGTACACTGTCTTTTGACTCTCCTCCTGAGCCCAGCACAACTCAGTCCCAGACAAGGACAGTTAAACATGTTAAAAATAATTCAGGCAAACAGAAGCCTCATGAACCTAAGTAAAATCCTACAGTACAACATTTAAAGGTTCCTTTGTCCTAAAGGTCCCCACAAAGATATTGTAGACAATTACACTAAGTGGATCATAGGTTAGTTCAAATAATTAAAGTGCCTTCAAACTTAATATAATAAGACTCAGTCCTTTAAGCACGAAAGCTACATCTAAAGTTAGTAAGATAAAGTTAGCTACAGTTATACATATTAAAGTGTAACACTTAGAGACACATGGCGGGGATTTCTCCTTTAGAAAAACACTGTGTAATTTATCAAGAGCTAAAAGGCCCCCTTCGCAGGCTTGTGGCTTAAATCACAACCTGAGATAACAAACAACCTTGGGAAAGTTCTAGCCCCAGGAAGGATGAGAAAACATCAAATTGGAACTTCAAAGAAACAAAGACTGTATGGCTTGTGATTCTAGACTGCTGTTTTATGCTTATTAAGAAGTGTGACATTAAAAACTTTCATTTAATTACTCTGAATGTTGGCCTGTAAATCCAGGTGCGATTGCTAGGCAATAAGCCCTTTGTTCCCGAGGAAATGCAAATCCCCTGCCTGTCACCTGACCCTTCCCCCCTTCTTGCCTGCTTTCTCCCGCTTTGCCTGCCTATATAAAACTAACTTGATTTCATAAAGCCGCGCTAAATCTAAAAACTCTCTGGTGTCATTCTAATTATTTTTCGCCTAATCTGTTGCCCTCCTGTACAGACTCTGATTTCCTCGCAGGTGAAAGAAATATGACTGGGTTAGCCTGCGGGATCACTGGTGAAGAAAAACCACTCTTGGGTTTTCTTCCACTTCCTTGATTGTTTCTTTCACTATTCAAAGAGCTTTTGAGTTTGATGAGGTCCCATTTGTATGACTGTTGACCTTATTTCCTGTGAAGCTGCTATCTGATTTAAAAGTCTTTTCCTATGCCATGTCCTGTTAAGTTGTTGCTCCAACTTTTTTTCTATCACTTCAGGGTTTCAGGCTTCACGTTAGATCTTTGAACCACTTGGAGTTTATTTTTTGTACATATGTGAGAGTAGGGGTTTAATTTGTCTCTTCTACAAATGGTGATCCAATTTTGCCAGCACCATTTTCTGAAGATCTTCCTCCTCCACTGAGGTTTTTTTGGCCCTTTGTCAATATGAAGTAGTACTGAAATTGTATGAAGCTCAGTTTGGTTTCTTCAATTTTGTTCCATTGGTCAAGGGGTCTGTTTTGTGCCAGTTACCAGGCTATCTTTATGACTACAACCCTGTAATTAGTTTGAAGTCTGGTAGAGCAATCCCCCCTATATTGCATTTTTCACTCAGGTTTTGTTTTTCCATATGCTTTAAGATTTTTTCCCCAAGTTTGTGAAGAAGCTCATAGGATTTTGATTGGGATTGCATTGATCTGTATATCAGTTTTGGGTAAAGTGGACATTTTTACTATATTACTTTTTACCAATCCCATAAGCATGGGGGTCTTTCCATCTTTTGGTGTAATTTTCAATCTCCTTCTTTCAGGGGTTAAAATCTATAGACCATCTCCACTGATGACCACAAGTTGTAAAATTTCCCAAAAACTCCAAAGATATTCCATCATGATAAAGTTGGATTCACCAGAGATGCAGGGATGGTTCAACATACGTAAATCAGTAAATATCATAAAAATACATAATGGACTGAAAGACAAAAAATCACACAATCATCTCAATATGCAAAAAAAGCCTTTTGACAAGATCAGCATCCCTTCATGTTTAAAGTCTAGAGGAATTGGACTGAAAAGGAACTTTGTCTCAACATGATCAAAGCCCTATATAGCAAAACCACTGCCAACATCATTCCTAAATGGAGAAAAATTGGAACCATTTCCCTTAACGGGTGGGAACCTGCCAAGCTGCCCCTTATCACCTCCTCTTCAACATATTGTTGAAACACTTGCTAGGGCAATAAGACAAGAGAAGGAAATTAAAGGAGCCTAATCAGAAAAGAAGTTAGCTTATCCCTTTTGCAATGATATGTATTTTACCTAAGGAATGCTTAAAAACTCCACCGAAAACTTCTAGAAATGCACTAAGAGTTTTAGGAAGTGTCAGGCTACAAAATTAACCGAGAAAAATCAGTAGACTCTTCATATAACAACAACGTGGAGAAAAAAAAAAAAAAAAAAAAAAAAAAAACCTTCCCACTCACCATAAGCCTCAAAAAATAAGATACCTGGGAACAAACCTAACCCCAAAGATACCAAAGACCTCTACAACAAAAAATGTTAAACCCTGAAAAGGAGATTTGTAATTTCTTTAAGGTAAAAATCCTAAATTCTTATCCTATACTATTTTCTCAATATACAGTAGAGTACTGTTAGGTATAGTCAACAAAGGATTCAAAAGGAAACCAAAAGATCTTAAACCTCAAATTCTAACAGTATTTCCAACTAGACATCACTTCCCTCTCAATTCCCTGGCTCCAAATAACTGTCATTTGACTCTCAACCTCTCTGTAAGCAACAGTTTTAGATTGCACATGTAAGTGACAGCATGTAGTTCATTATGAAAAAATGGTGTACTCAAATAACTTGCCTTCCTCTAGACCAATGACAAATGTACTAAAATGAAAATTGGGGAAACAGTACCATTCATAACAGACTCAAAATCATTTCTTGGACTAAACCTAACCAGAGAAGTGAAAGACCTCTAAAATAAATACTTTAAAATAATGAAGAAAGACAGTGAGAAAGAAACGAGACAATGGAGAGATTTCCTTTTTATGGAGGAAAATTAATGTCAAAATGGCCTCCTACAAAAACAATGTACAGATTTAACCCAATTCATCAAATTCCAGTGCCACTCAACAGAAAAAACAATAATGAAATTCATATGAGGGCAGAAAATACACTAGACAAAGCAGTCATGAGCAAAAAGGAAAATACTATTGAGTAACCAAACCTGACTTTGAGTTATGCTACAAAGCCCTATGTGCTGGATAGCTTTAGTGTCAACTTGACACACCTGGGTTGAGGGAGCCTCAATTGGGAAATTGGTTCCATTGGATTGGCCTGTGGCCACATCTGTGAGTATTTTCTTGATTGTCAAGAATGTGGAGGGCCCAGCCCACTATGGGTGGTGCCACCCTGGCCAGGTTGTTGGTACCGATAAGAGGCGGGCTGGGCATGAACCAGGGAGCAAGCCAGTGAACAGCATTTCTCCATGGCCTGTGCTTCAGCTCCTGCCTCCATGTGTTCCTGCCCTGAGTTCCTGCCTTGGGCTCCCTAAGTGATGAAACTGTGACCCAGGAGATGTAAGCTGAATAAACCTTTCCTCCCAATTTGTGTCGGTTCAGAGTGTTTTGTACAGCAATAGGAAGACAAACTAGAACACCCTGTAATCCACAAACAGCATGGAACTGGCACAAAAACAAACAGATATGGAGATCAATTGCATAGAGAACCAGATCTTAGTTTATGTAATAGAGCCACATAATTTATGAAAAAGAGTCCAAAATACCCATTGTAGGAGACACAGCATGTTCAACAAATGGTGCTCGTCCATTATATATTTATTTAAATAAGTCATAAATTATCAGGTAAATGAAAATCAAAGCTAATTTTCATCTCACTTCAGTTAATTATTTTTTTTTATGTAAAAGCAAAAGAATAAATGTTAGCTCTAATGCAAACAAATGCAAGCTTTCATATATTTCTGGTGAGAATGTAAATTTATACAACAAATGTAGCAAACATTACCAAACTTCCTCAGAAAGCTAGAAGTATAACTACTACATGACCCAGCAAATCCATTCCTGGGCTAATATCCCAGTATATAATAAGCAGTATTTCAAAGATACAGCTGTCCTTGCAAGTTTATTACAGTATTAGTCACAACTAATGAAGACACACAATCAACTTAAAGTATGGTACATATACATGATGGAATAATATTTGTCCATAAAGAGAAGAAATTCTGTAATTTGTAGCAATATGCATAGAACTGAACAGAATTTTTTTGATTAAATGAATCAGGTAAAGAAGTATTCTTATTTATGTGTGGAAGCTATAAAGATGACTTCATAGATGTAAAAACCACAGCAATGCTTACTCGAGCCATGAAAGGATTTGGGGTGGGAGTGGGTGGATAGAGAGGCGAAGGATTCAGTGTCCTGTTGGATGGAAGGCCCAGCTTCCAATCTTCCAAAGCATAGTGATGTAATTATGATTGAAAACAATCGCAGAAAGATTCGTAAGAGCCAGGGTGGTTCATTAACATAGGGAAACAGGCTTTAAGGCACTGGAAGCTTGTACATGTGAACTGTGGCAATGATGGCATGAGCACAAGACCCATGCTATCAATCAGACAAGGGCCCAAGGTGGAGCCATGGAAATGGGGGCTCCAGCCCAGATCAGGAACTGTTGGGACGATATTGTACCATAAGTATGGATCATCCTGAGAGGACTTCTCATATGCAATTCTATCACCAGTTTGTGAATGTTTACTCTCATACTAACTAATTAAAAATAATGAACAACCCTCCCCCAATGCCCTTCCAGTTCCACTTAGATGCATCAGAGTACTGAGGTCACATGAAAGTTGCTACTCTGGCACCTACAGGGAGATGTAAAGATTGACAACTGCTCTGCAGCAAAAGCCCAGAGCTGAAGCTAGTTGGGGGGTGTGGGGAGGGAAGACACGTACTTACACTTTAACAGAAAATTTGGGAGACACTCAGTATGAATGGGCTTAAGAGTTTAAAATTCCAGGGAGTCCAGTCTTGAGGCCAGACATGGTCACACACACACCTTTAACTCCAGTACTCGAGAGGCAGAGGGCAGGTGGATCTCTAGTTCAAGGCCATCCTGGTCTACATACTGAGTTCCAGGCCATCTGGGACTAAAGGGAGACCCTGTAGCAAAAAGACATAATAATAATAACAAATAGTTAATATATACATATATAGATATAGTCTATATATTATAAATGACTGATATATAAAAAATATATATATATATTATATATAAATATATATTTATATATATTAATTTTATATATATTATTATATATTTATATATATTAATATATATAAAGATATATTATTTATATATATATAAATTTTTTTTTTTTTTTTTTTTTGGTGGGGGGGGGGAGATATATATATATATATATATATATATATATATATATATCTCCAGGAGTTCGTATAGTTTTAAATACCAAAAAGCAGCATTTAAGTGCACTTAAGAAAGTTTAATTCACGGAGTGGACTTTCCCAAAATAAAAAACATTCTGAAGAAAAAAAAATGAGTTTTTCTGATGAAGACTTAGGTACATTGGGCACTGATGATTAGTGACAGAAATTAATATTCATAAATAAATTGATGTTTAATAAATATATTATATAGGGATTAGTGTCCTAAACTGAAACTAAAAGTTCAAGTGTATATAACATATTATACATAATATATAATGATCCGGCCATGGTGGCACGCACCCTTAATTCCAGCACTCGGGAAGCAGAGGCAGGCAGATCTCTATGAGTTCGAGGCCAGCCTGGTCTACACAGAGAGCTCCAGGTCAGCTGGGACTACAAGGAGACCCTGTCTCAAAAAAACAATATATAAACACACACACACACACACACACATATATATATATATATATTTATTTATGGCTACATGTCATACATAATATATCTACCTGTGCACAGATATGTGCAGACACATCTTTCTTTCCGGTCCCCACCATGCTCCCAGTTGCTCCCTGCTTTCCTGGACCTTGTTCTTCCACTCTCACAGCACCAGCTTCTTCCTCCCTGGTGCAGAAAGCCCCATATGCTTTCTGCCTCCACTTCCCTTGAAGCTGCTCAGTAGTACAGGTGCTTCCTGCCCCGTCTTGGCTGTGAATTTTCCCTGAAGTTTACACAATTACCAACTGAAAACAAAATACTGAGTGGAAGGCCCAACTTTGTAAGAAACTCTCACATGAGAAGTTTCTTCCTCCCACTTCCCCCCATCTTAATAAATATTTTTGGAAATGAGGTAATCTTATGTTCAGTAAACAGTAACTGGAAAGAGAGATGCTGTAGGGAGAAAGAAACAGAAAGCGGAACCTGCGGCTACAAAAACTTTGGGCGAGGAAGAGAGCCACCTACTGGCCATGGCAGGCAAAGGCAAAGTCTAAATCTGCAAATCAGACTTCTGTCCTATGCAAAATTCTATTGCTGGAAGATTTTTCTCTAGAATTAAAAGGTGCTATTTCCTAGGAAGAACTAACTTCAGTATTGAAAGAGTCCATTTCCTTAACTTTGCATCTGAGAGAGGGAAAATTCTCCCGGCTTCATGTAGACCATGTCCTCTGTGCTCTACGGGGACAGAAAGGTGTCCCTTGCATTTAGCCTGCTGTGAACTGAAGGTCTCTGAAGAAGACAACCTGTGTTGAAGATCCTGAAGATCTATGCACTAACCAGGACTTCCTGATTGTGGTGAGAGGAAGTGTTGCAGGGCAAGGGCCAAAATCATCTTGGACCCACTTTAGTCCCCTTAATAGCTATTCACTACCAACGTCTATATTTGACATAACATTTTTTTTACTATTAGGTAAAACATTTGGAATATATTGTTAAACTTAGCAGACCAGCCCTAATACATGAATGTTGTGAGATAGCACCTGAAACCTGTAGAGGGGATTTGTTCTCCATGTCCTCCAAGCTGCCTGTCTGATCCCACCACCAATACGTTTGGTAAATGCATTGGTTTATGCCTTTATTTTTTTTTAATTTTCATTTTTTATTGATGCTTTGTGTATTTCATACATCATTTTCCAATTCAGTTCAGGCATATTTCCCTTTCCCTTCCCCTCACCCCACCCCATCCCAGATCATGCATTCTGCCATAACTGTCCTGCATCTTTCTCTCAGTTTTTTTTTTCATTTTTAAACAATAAGTAATAATTTATGAGTACAAGCATCCTTCATGTAAAACTAATTTACAAGCAGTTGTGCCCAAACCCACACAGCCCATGGGTCCCACCATCCAGCAGGGGGGGTGGGGGGGCTTGTATGTTCTATCAAGTTGATCAAATGAGTGTCCAGACTATATTGCTGTAGCTTCACCATTCACCCCAATTGCAGCCCTTACATTCTACCATGCCCCCTCTTCTGCAGACTGTTCCCTAGGCTTAGAAAAGGGGCACAGGTAGATGAGAAGCTAAACAGTCTACTTTCTCTGGAGCTGTTGTCTTGGTCTCTGGTCAATTCTGGCTGTTTCCTTTCATGGGCTGACAATTTGTCCAGGAATAACCTTTCGATCCTACTAATAAAGCGCAAGCAATTAGATATATAGGTGTTTAAACAGTACTAATTGTTATGGTAGGTTACTTTGGTATAGACACAGATGTTTGGATGATGTTGGATGGTATGTTAATCCATGAATTACATTTTTTTCTGTTAAATATGACAGGGTCTTACTGTGGCTTATAACATCACCTAACCATTATAGGATGTAAGCTTGTGGCATCAGCCATGGGTTATTCCTTCAAGGAGAGAGCTAATAGCCAATTAGATTTGGGATATACAGGCATATGGCTGCCACTGCTGCACAGTATTTCCAGGCAGGTGAGGTGTAGCTGGTGCTGACAGAGGAGTCTTGCTTGACTCAAGGAGACCTACATTTGATTTATTGGTTTAGTGGCCTTTGGTAACACTCTCTGGTATTCCAGAGACCATCTGTATACTTGCATGTGTGGTCTCAATACATCTTTCCCATGTTTACATCAGGTCTTCGACAGCAGGGCTTTTTCACCTCTCTTCCTGCAGATATCCCAGTTTAGAGGCAAGGAGCCTTTACCTTTTGTGGGGGCTTGGATCCCCTGGCCAACGTCTCCTTGGTAGAATAATCCATTGCTGATGTCAGAGCTCCTGTATTAATATATTTTGCTTAAGTGCATAGCTTAAGGACTTTAGTATTATATTTGGTTCTCAATGTAGAATAACCCTTTTCACAGTTCCTATGTCTATTTGTCAATTAAAGAAGGCAGTTTTACTGGTTTTATAAGAGATTACCTCTATAACAGTTGGCTCCAATTTACAGTTGGAGAACGACCTCATCATCATCATATTTCTCCTTGTTCTATTGGGGGGGGTATGCCTTTCTTTTAATCTGTGACTACAAAAGTTCAGGAAACCTCTTTCACAATGGAACATGTCCTTTGGGGCAACGTGAATCCATGTCCCAGGTATGCTGGATGGCTTTAGTGTCAACTTGACACACCTGGGTTGAGGGAGCCTCAATTGGGGAATTGGCTCCATTGGATTGGCCTGTGGCCACATCTATGGAGTATTGTCTTGATGGTCGAGCAGTGTGGGAGGGCCCAGCCCACAATGAGTAGTGCCACCCTGGGCAGGTTGTGGTGTACTGTATAAGAAGGTGGGATGGGCATGAGCAGGAGAGCAAGCCAGTGAACAGCATTCCTCCATGGCCTGTGCTTCAGCTCCTGCCTCCAGGTTCCTGCCCTGAGTTCCTGCCCTGGGCTCCCTGAGTGATGAACTGTGACCCAGGAGATGTAAGCTGAATAAACCCTTTCCTTCCCAAGTTGGTGTCGGTCAGAGTGTTTTGTCACAGCAATGGAAGACAGACTAAAACAGAAATTGGTACCAGGAGTGGGGTATTGCTGTGACAGACCTGACCTTAGCTTTTTGGGGAAGGATTGTGGAGGCGTTTGGAACTTTGGGCTGGGAAGATCATTGAATGCCTAAAGATCATTGCTGTGGAGCTTGGAGCGGTTTTTCTGAATGAGTTGTAGAAGATGGAGGCCTGGCTTGTGAAGTTCCTAGTTTCAAAGGGGAGTAGAGATCATCAGGACTGTGTAATCTGTGGGTTCTGATCAGCTGGGGCTGAAGAATCAGCTGTAAGTAACAAGAGACCAGAACCTGAAGTGAAAGCTTTGTTGTACTGGGACAATTGATGCTGGTTATCTGGGGCTGAAAAATCAGCTATAAGTAACAAGAGACCAGAATCACTGTGGTGAAATCTTCTGGAAAGAATTTCTTCAGGGTCAGCACACAGAAGCTGTGATCCAGAAGGGACCTGAGCCTCCATCTCAAGCCAGAAGCAGGACTTGGTAACATGTAAGAGTCTCCTATATGGTTATGGTGTTGAAATTTGAGGGGGTCACAGAGAGCAGCTGAGGCTTGGCACTGTGAGAGGTCAGGAAAGACCATTGATTTAAGTGCACCTCGGTTGCAGTGAAGACTCCAGGATTGCAGGGGTCATGGAGAGAAGCTGAGGCTTTGCACCAGGAGAGGTCAGAAGAGACCATTGGTGAAGGTGCTGCCTCAGTTTCAGTGGCGACCCCAGCATTTTGGAGATGCCAGAACCGTGGGCCAACCACCAAGAGCAGTGGCAGGTGTGGAATGGAGTCAGCCTGGGCCTTCGAGATGAGCTGTGTGTGCCACGGATGGCAGAGTCAGAGAAGGGGAGCTGCAGAAACCCTTTGGAGCCCAGAAGATCATGAATGAATCCCAGGTGTCCAGCCTTGAGCTACTTGCTGGACTTAGGTTTTGTTTGAGAGTGCCTGATTCTTCCCTTTGAAATAAGACAGTACTTGCTTTGGATTTTACAGCAGACCACAGTTAAGAGACTTTTAATGGACTGTGAATTTTTAAGTGTTTGTACATTTTAAGGAATGTGGGGCTTTTAAGGTTGTAGTGTCTTAGGTTGTGATTAATGTTAATATCATACTTTGGGGATAAGAACTGGAAAGGAGCTGAAGGTGGTTTAATAGTGATGTGTTTTGTGTGTCAAGTTGACAAGGGTCAGTTGTGCTGGATAGCTTTAGTGTCAACTTGACACACCTGGGTTGAGGGAGCCTCAATTGGAGAATTGGCTCCATTGGATTTGCCTGTGGCCACATCTGTGGAGTATTGTCTTGATGGTCAAGCAGTGTGGGAGGGCCCAGCCCACAGGAGTAGTGCCAGCCTGGGCAGGTGGTGATGTACGGTATAAGAAGGTGGGCTGGGCATGAGCCAGGAGAGCAAGCCAGTGAACAGCATTCCTCCATGGCCTGTGCTTCAGCTCCTGCCTCCAGGTTCCTGCCCTGAGTTCCTGCCCTGGGCTCTCTGAGTGATGAACTGTGACCCAGGAGATGTAAGCTGAATAAACCCTTTCCTTCCCAAGTTGGTGTCGGTCAGAGTGTTTTGTCAGAACAATGGAAGACGTCATAATTAGCTAAGAATAAAGTGTTTGTCATTCCTGTTGGAGCAGGAGCTGTTTTGCATAGACACTGTTCAAATTCCCAAAACCTCTCAACCAATCACAACCCCCCCCCCAGTCAAGACCCTGTGGGTCTTCAGGACTCACAGAGCAAGGACGATGCCCATCTGGATGTGGAGATGCAAAAGAAACCAGGAAAACTGTCCTGCTTACAGCTGCATCAACACTTTCTTAAGAGTAAGTTGTCAAATTACCAATTTCTTTTGATCCTGCCTTTTGACTTCATGATAGGAGAAAGGTCATCATCACTTTGAATAAGGAATATGCTCATACATGCTTAAACATGTCACCGTGTCGGAGTCCGTGATATGAGCACTGACATACGAGAAGGGCAGGCACTTGTGGACTGTATATTTGGTGCCCTCTCTGCACAGTCTGTGATGGAACAAGAATCTGGAGAGGAATGTGATGGTTCCGATTGGAAGAAGGTGTTTCACTGCAACTCGAGGTCTCTCTAGAGACCCAGTTTGTGCCTTGCTCTTGTCCTGTGAACAGGTTGGAGGGTTCTCTTGATTTACATGTATAATTTACATGGGAAATTATATTCGTCCCTTACCTTTCTTTCCGCCTTCACTTGTAAAAGAAACAGTTTAGGAGCAGGTTTATCTGGACAATGTTTGATAAATCTGTTTTGGCTAGTCTGTCTGCACAAGGGGACTGTGGGAGTCGGCACCATTGGCAGGATAGAGTGAGTGCCCCTCCAGGCCTCAGGGTTGCCCACCCCAAACCCCCCCATCCCTGGCTGCCGGGGTGACCTAGAGGGGGATCCCACAGTCAGCAAGCACCTCCCCCCGCCACACACACACACAGGATAATGCTAGGGTAGATTTTCCTGGCACCCTCCCCTCTGGGCCACGCCCTTGGTGGGTGTGCCGAGATGATCTCTAGCCCTTCTGCCTCTCTGCCACCACCAGGGCCCTAACCCTGCTGAAGACAGACGGATATAGATCTCCTGTTTGGAAATCTTACACCAGCTACAGCAGGAAGCCTCTCATCTTCAAGGATTACCTGTGTTTGCAGAAACTCAGGCTCTACTATGATGCAAAGCACTTTGTTGGGGAGAAACGCTTTGGGTCCATTCGCAATCTGGTGACTGATGACTTGATAACTCTCTAGATTGAAAACCAAAGAAGCAGAAAACATCACCAAAATGAAGATAAACCCAGTTTATGATCATGTAGGATACACAACTAGCATACCAGAAACACAGGCAGGCACGATGAGAGGGGACAACCCTGCAGGCCAGGGTGGGGTGTCAGAGAAAAGGGTGTCATCCAACAGGACAGGGATGATTACCTGTTCAACAACTTGAAACGCGCATTCCCTGCCACAGTGGATGGTTTAAAACAGGCTAGGGGCTGAAAAGATGGCTGAGAAGTTAAAAGCACTGGCTGCTCTTGAAGAAGACCCCGGTTCAAAGCCCAGCACCCAGATGGCAGCTAACAACCATCTGTATTCCAGTTCCAGAGGACCCGATGCCCTCTTCTGACCTCCATGGGCATTTCACACATGGGTGCACTTCAATACATGCAAGCATGACACTTATGAAATAAAAATTAAATTTATAAGAAGAATCTTGAAGAAATAAAAAAATATATATTAAGTTCTGGGGAGAGAAAAAAAGATAGCAGCCAATGTTAAGTGGGAACAGGTCCTTTGACACTGATCTCAACATTCTGAACTCAGGACTTGGCAAGTAAGAAAGAAAAATAAGTGGAAAGACAAGGAGCCAGTACAGCCAGAGTGACTGTGGCAATGGCACAAGGACTTAACACATGATTCTTCATTTTATTAAGAATATTGATGCTTCTATATTGATCTAAAAATTCTGAACTCAGGACTTGGCAAGTATGAGCACTTGGCAACTGGAGAATCAAGACAGTGCACCTGCACTGGGCTAGCTGCCCACACACCCCAGTGGCATCCATGGCTGGTCTAATGGTCATCATCAACCAGCGGCTGTCAAGACCTGGCTTCAGTCCTTCTCAGCACTGGGAATCTGAGAAGTCTGCAGATTTCCAATTTCTGACAGTAAACTAAATCCTGGTGTAAAACCGTCATGTGAGGCCATGACACTCCCCACCTGCCACTCAGAGGACCTTGGATTAGAAGCCTGTGAGCTAATTGCTGCCTGCTGTGAGGACCTAGCTTCTGCTTCTGCCCACAGTAAAACCCTGTGCAAATCAACCTGTTGGAGGAAAATGCTTGGTCCACAGTGGGGTCATCATGCTGAGTGAGACCCAGAAACAGCCAAAATGTAATCTGCATGGAAGAGCTTCAAACGAATGATTCAAGTGTTCGAAGAAACACAAGTGTTTCTGATTGCTAAGAAAGAGAAATTCCTGCTCGCATTTCTAAGCAGTGTGTAAGAAAAACAAAATAATTATGAAAATCCCACTCCAAGAAACCTGGTTTACATGCACAGACACACACACACACACACACACACACACACACACACACACACACACAGTCCATAGTGGCCATGTGGAGGCCAGAAGACAACTTTGGGGAGTTGGTCCTCTCCTACCATAGGTTCTAGGGGTTGAATTTAGGTTGTGAGGTCTGTACAGCAAGCACTTTTAACTGCTAAGTCATTTCACTGGTCTCAAAATTACATCTTTTAAAGCTTATGAAACATAAGGAATGTGGAGGACAAGTTGAAGAGAAAATCATCCATTCTGATACTAACCTTAGATAACCAATGATAGCCAGTGACACTCACTCACACTAAAGCAAGGCTTCTAGGGTAACAGCAGTCCTTCTTGATGACAGAGCCCATAAAGACTTTCCCCTCTTCCTGGGAAGCACATAATGTCATGTTGTTCAGCATGGTCTTTTTTACACTGGCTACATAGTCACTGGATGGAAATAAAAAGAGAAGAGATTTTTCATTGGATTTTATCAGTAAAAAAAAAAAGTTCAGTCTGTCCTGGAGGTAAGAAATTGATCTGTGGTTCCTGTAAACCTGAGCAGCAGCCGCTTGATGAGGATCTCCTGTGAAATCATTAAAGACCAGAAGAAGAAGAGTCGGAACCCTTAAAGTCAGGTAGAATGGAAATATAGACTATCTTTCTGTTTATTCTCATGTTCACAGAAAGGTGAGTAAATAAACTGCCAGAGTCCAAAATAAAGAGGCTTCCAGGTATCTACAGCTGATGAGGTGATAGAATGCTCTTAATACACTTTTATATATTTTTGAGAAAGCATTAATTAACTATAGGTATTTTTCTCACTTGATAGAAAAAAATCTATTCCCTAATAACTATTTTTAAAAGATAAGGCAGGGGAGTGAATGAGGGAAAAGATAACGAACACTAAGAATATTTGAAAAAGCTATATGGAAACCCACTATTTTGGGGTTTTGGCATTTATTTTTTTATTGATGTTTTGTGTATTTCATACATCATTTTTCAGTTCAGTTCAGATATATTCCCCTTTCCCTCCCCGCCAACCCCATACCATCTCAGATCATGCATTCTGCCATAACTGTCCTGCATCTTTCTCTCGGTCTTTTTTTATGTTTAGGAATTCACATTTTTCTTCATTAATTTTATATTACTCTAAAATATGGATACATACTCTCCACCCATATACAATAATTACAGAGTCTGAAAATAGGTGGTGGGTGGATTCTAGAGCCTGTTGAGAGAGTCACATTATGACAATGTAGTTGCTTTCAGATAAACAGAAATATAACCATAATGTCATTCAACTTGTCTTTCATCTGGGGGATTTGGTGTTAGCATCCACAAATGAGGGAAACCATTCTCTGCTTGTCTTTCTGGGACTGTGTTACTTCACTCAGCATAATGGCTTTGAGCTCCATCCATGTACCTGCAAAGTTCATAATGCCATCTTTCTTTACCTCTGAATAGTACTCCACTGTGTAGGTGTACCACATTTTTTGTCAACCACTCATCTGTTGAGGGACATTTGGGGGAAACCCACTATTTTTTTAAATATGTATAAATTTTTATTTATATATATATATGTATATATATATATTTATTTATATATTTTTAATCAAATCTAGACCCATGTCCCCCCCCATCCTCCCACCCCACCAGAGCTTATGCATTCTACCAAACATGCTTTTCATCTCTTTCCCAATCTTTCTCAAAATTCTCCATGTGGAAGTTGACTGTTTTGAGCAGAAGTTCACTGTTTCAGTCAGTTCTCTGATGCAGTCCTTTCTGTTGTTGTTGTTGTTGTTGTTGTTGTTGTTGTTTCCAATATGCATCACTCCCAACTGCTTTGGACAAAAGCTCAAGGGGCCCTGCCCAAGAAATACTTACAGCTAGGTAATTGGCACTAGCATCCACAGATGAGGGATACCATTCGTTGTTTGTTTTTCTGGGACTATTACTTCACTCAGCATGATGTCCTCTAGCTCCAGCCATTTTCCTGCAAAGCTCATGATGTCGTCTTTCTTTACTGCTGCATAGAACTCCATTATGTAGATGTACCACATTTTCTCTATCCACTCATCAGTTGAGGGACATTTGGGTTGGTTCCAGCTCCTTGCTATTGTGAAGAGAGCTGAAATAAACATGGCCGTGCATGTATCTCTGCGGTGGGGTGAGTCTTGAGGGTACATGCCCAGGAGTGGTATGGCTGGGTCGGGTGGCAAGTTCATTCCAAGTCATCCAAGGGTTCTCCACACTGCTTTCCATAGTGGCTATATGAGTTTACATTCCCACCAGCAGTGGATGAGTGTTCCCCTTTCCCCACAACCTCTCCAGCACTTGGTATCATTTGTTTTCTTGATCCTAGCCAGTCTTATTGGAGTAAGATGATATCTTAAAGTGGTTTTGATTTGCATTTCCTTAATGATTAGTGATGTTGAACACTTCTTAAGGTGAAACCCACTATTTTGTAAACCTCGTGTGTGTGTGTGTGTGTGTGTGTGTGTGTGTGTGTGTGTGTGTGTTTAAATGGAATTATCCTGCATGGGGCTACTGCTTCTCCCAGAAACCATGGGTTGCCAAATAAAAAGACTGGTGCCAGGTATAGTATACTTTCTCCTTGAGTCATTGGTCAGGGAGGTCCCAGAGACCCCAAAATAATATAAGCTATTGTCGTTTCTCTTGGCTGCCTACCAGAACCTGATGGTAATATTCTATCACTGAAAATATTACACATTTTGATCACAGGATTTGGAGAACTCAAGAGAATACTAACCTGGAAGCTTACTCTCTGGTGGCTAGCTTTCATAGTACTGGAAGGTGGTGTTATGCAGGCAGCTAGGTGATAGTCTTATCTATCTGTGAACCTTTTATGCTACAATAACTATAGTTCTGGCAAGATATACCATGGATGCAATAGTAACATGATGTTAAGGTGGTAACCAATCACTTTCTGCTTGTATTTAAGGCCTACTCCACAGGAGAAAATTCATCCTAGTAGCATAAATGTGACTAAGAACTAATGTGTCCTTAATTGTCAACTTGACACTGCCTAGAGTTATACAAGAAGGATGCATAGATTGAGGACTTACTTAGGTCAGATGGCCTATGGACATATCTGTAAAGGGTTGTCTTGATTGTTGACATAAGAAGACCCACTGTGAGCAGACCTGGGGGGTGTTCCTAGGCTATACAGGAAGGCTAGCTAAGCATGAGTCTGAATGAGCCAGCAGGCAACATTCCTCCAAAGTTTTCTGCTTCAGGACTTGATTGGGTGCCCGCCCCAACTTTCCTCAACGATGGACCGACACCTAAAAATGTACGACAAATCAATTCTTCCCTTCTTTAAGTTGCTTTGGTCAGACTGTTTCATGGCAACAACAGAGAGGAAACAAGAACACAGTTCATGGCTAGGGAGTCCATCAGCTGGAAGGATGAATGCACTACTATTATTTTGTTAAATGAACATGGTGTCACACTACTTTCTAAATTCATAACTCTATACTGACATATTAGTGCACCTCTCAGTCCTCATCAAAGAAGCTTCTTTATGCAGTGGACAGCAGTTAATACAGAGACTTACAATCAGCCAAAATGCAGAAAATAAGTGTTTATGGAGTGTTCTGCCATAAGTAGGACTTTTGTATCACACACCCCCCATGCAGGGCTCAAGGAACATCTCTGAAGAGAGGACAGAAAGATTGTAAGAGCCAGCAGTCAGAGAGGACTGAGCAAAACATTGCCTTCTGAACATGACAGTAACATTGAACACATGAGCTCACAGCAGTTGGGCTTGTCCACAAAACGCCTGTGAAGATCAAGCCAGTCTAAAATCCGGCATGGATGAGTGAGGGGCCCATGAGCTCCCACCCCTGCTAAGGAGCTCCTGAAGGGCGATGGCTGCTAAGGTCAGGTCAGGTTTCTTTAGGGATGTGGTTCTTGGTAGACTGCCCATACCCATGCATAGGTGGACAGCACTAATTTGGTGCAGTGGGTTATAAAAAAATAAAATAGAGGACATGAAATTGGGAAGGCTATGTGGGGGGGATCTGGGAGGGGTGGGAGGGGTGAATGGAGGTAACCATGATTGAAACACTTTGTATACATATATGAAATATTTTTTAAAAGATACCCTATTATCCTTAGAACTGTCAGATCAGCTCACATCCTTGAAGCCAAGCAAAGCGATAAGCAGCAATTTGGGGCCTTTGAAGTGGAGTTGAGGTCTTCCATCATCCTAGCCTCTCTGGTCTGCTCAGATTTCCTGCCACAGCCTCTTTGGTTCATATGTTTCACATTGATTTCTATTTTTCATCTCTTTCAATGGGCCATTCTGGACAAGCTTTATCTCAACTCTTCCTGACATATTGACTTTGGATGTTTGGTCTAACCCCCCACATTTGTATTTCCCAAGAAAAAGTTGTTAAAATTAGTGTCATCTAAAAAGTGTTAGAGAGTACTGAGCTTATATTTTCAAGTGTTGTGGATCAACAGATGACCCACACTTATCAAACAATAGATTTTTCTGTTATTTTTTAAACAGCATTGCTATTTTCCAGGTTAAGAGCAGATGACATGGGACACTAGATATCTTTTCTCTTCATTCTAGGCTTAGAAAATCAGTGTTTTCATTGTCCGTGTGGATTATTAACTAGGTGGAGTCCTCAGACGAGGCAGATACCCTTTATCTTGTCTCAGCGTTTTAGTGACTCGAGTCAGGTTGCCAGTCTCCTGAGTGAGTTGGTAGCTCTGATTCCTCCCTTTTCTCCTCAGAGTTGGGTTACACTAAAGAACATGAGCTGGCAGATCTTGCAATTGGCCCCAGAGGCAGTTCTTCATGTCTCTCACCCACATTTTTTAAATAGTTTATTTATTATTTTTATTTTATGTGTGTGAGTGTATTGCCTGCATGTATGTAAGTACACCTGTGTTGTGCAATACCCACAGACGTCAGAAGAAAGCATTAAATACTCCGTAACTGGAGTTACAGGTAGCTGTTAGCCACCATGTGGGTTCTGGGAATCAAACCCAGGTCCTATGCAGAAGCAGTCAGTACTCTTAACTGCTGAGCCATTTCTCCAGTCCCCACCCCCACCCACTCTCCACACCACAGCAATGGCCTTCCTTCCCCCACTCTGGTTCCCAACTGTTGCTAGCATTTCATCATCTCTGGGGGGAGAGGGGAGTAACTTTCTTTCACTTTCATGACATTTGGACTCACATTTATTTTTTATGTTGTCATAAAACAGCTGTGGAGTTTTCTTTCTAGGAAAGTTGAAATGAAACAAGAAATAAAAAAATCTTCTATCTCAACTGAATATGAGAGTGCATGCCTACAATCCCAGCATGTGGAAGACTAAGACAGAAGGACTGTGAGTTTATGACCAGCCTGGGCACCATAGTGAGACCCTGTCTCATCAGAACTAAAATCTTATATTTAAAAATGCTACAGCCCCCTTCTTTACCTCAAGATGAAGCAGAAAGTGATACAAGATCAGCTAAACACACCTTGGCCAATAAACTACCTTGGAAGAGACAGAATAAAAAACTCTTTTGTTGCTGCTGTTTACATCTAAAAAAAAAAAAAAAAACCATGAATGAGTAAGGGTATTGGATTGTTATTTGACATGTTAGCCTGGGTCTCACTGCTCTTCAGCTTAGAGTGAGTCACAAATAGACAAATACAGAAAACAAATACAGCCATGCTGGCTCTGTGAACTGAAGGTCTTTAATTTCTCTAACTATTAGCTTTTTTTTTTTTTTTATTTTTTTTTTTTTTTTTGGTCTTTTTGAGACAGGGTCTCCCTATAGCCCCAGCTATCCTGGAACTCACTCTGTAGACCAGGCTGGCTTTGAACTCACAAAGATCCGCCTGCATCTGTCTCCCAAGTGCTAGGATTAAAGGCGTGCACCACCACGCCCGGCTTAACATTAGCTTCTAAGGAAGGATCACATCATTAACAAATCCCATGACCATCTTAGAAAGTTTGAGATTAACAAGGGTTCAATAGTGTAAGAGTTGGACAGTAAAAACTATGTTTAGAAAACATAGTTTTGGCTACTAAAGTTTACAAAGAATTAACGTTTGCTATCATCATGTAAGGGCTATTGCTATTTTATATGTATCAGAACAGGTCACCACTGAGAGCTAGGGTTCTCCAAAGATGATTGAAAGTTTTATTATTTTGCAAACAAAGAATCAAGTCTTCCTCAGTAATGAATTTCTAAGGTTACCAGGATACAGAAAGCCTGCTCTCAGAAAAGGAGTCTGATTAAGTATGGACTGAGGCTACTTTGTCACCCTGGAGCAGAGGAAACAGATGCGAGAATAAGGGAGTCCTGAGGAAATGGCATGACCTCAGAGTTAGACTCTGTACACTCCCAAGCACCAGAGAAGAAGCAGGACCGCTCCAGGATCATGGGCATGGGTAGAAGAGGACTGGAGACCTCGGTGGCGGGCAAAGGGTGATGCTAACCTTCACTGATGCCCTCTGTGAAAAATGATTACATAGCCCTGCACAAGCATGTTCTAGGACAGTCCAGAGAAGCCTGTTCACTGCTCACCATCAGCCTGTGTGGAATAAAATAATGAGCCAAATCACATTTTTCATTCTAAAAAGTTTATTTTCCATGGATGGCCAGGAAAATCTCCAAATAAATTCAGAAACCCATAGGTGTGAGGGAACCTGACTTTCTCTTAAAAGGAAGGAAGGGCAATAACAACTTTGTAAAAAAGTTTATCCCAGGGCTGGAGAGATGGCCTAGAGGTTAAGAGCGCCGACCACTCTTGCAGAGGACCCGGGTTCGATCCCCAGCACCCACATGGCGGCCGAGAGCCATCTGAAACTCCAATTCCAGGAGAACTCCAGTTCCAGGGGAATCCGAGACCCTCTTCTGACCTCCGCGGCATTGCACGACACGGGTGCACAGACTTGCATGCAGACAGTACATTCATACACATACAGAAATAAATAAAATTAATAAAAAAAATTATCCCAGTTTACCATGTACAGAATTTATAGAGAAATTAACAGCAATATTGGTCTAGAAATGTTATTTTTTTCCATTTGTATTGGAGTAATGCACTGTATTAAATATGTAATGTCTTATCTACCTGGGTCTGATTATAGAAACTAATAAAGTATTCTCTAAATAATGAAACAGAAGGAAGGACAGTAAAAATGGAGCTATCATGGATAAAAATTTGCTCTTAGGAAACCAATGTTAGCTTGTGGGATGCAGGGGAGTGCGTCACGGTGTGCGTGTGAATCTTATTATTTACATGCACAAAAGCACTTCTGAGTTTAAGTCAAACATTTCTCACCAGATTGACAAGAATGCATTTAGATTGGCATGTCTGAAATTCACTGGAAGAAAAACAAACCTTCTATTATAAAGTTAATATCCCAGCTTTTGTTATCTTGTTAGGTGATATGGAAAATACACAAATGAAAATGAAAAAAGAGAAGTAAATGTTTAGCTAAACATTCAGAAAATGAAAATTATTTGTATCCTACTTAAGAACAATGCATGCACAGAATGTCTTAAGGGAACCTACAGTCCAAGGTTCACATAGCCCCAGCTCACCCAGGCTCCGGCACCCTCATTTCCCCATGGCCCTATTGTTCCCTCTCCTGGCCACCTGGGTGCTATGCAGCTATGGTGACCCTGTTGGATCTCTGCGCTGTAACCTGCCACGGAACTCTGTTTCGCTTAACAGGAAGACCTTTGTACTCCTGGACCAAATGAGGAGAGTCTCCTCTTTCTTGTGTCTGAAGGACAGAAGGAACTTCCAATTCCCCAGCGAGATAGTGGAGAGCAGGCAGACCCACAGGACCCAGGCCGTGTCTGTCCTCCATGAGATGCTGCACCAGATCTTCAGCGTCTTCCACACAGAGCGCTCCTCTGCTGCCTGGAACTCTACCCTCCTGGATGAACTCCACACTGAACTCTCTTTGCAGCTGGAATTCCTGAATACCTGCTTGGTTCAGGTGATAGGAGAGGAAGACTCTGCCCTGGCAATGAAGGATCAGGAAGTGGCCTTAAAGAAGTACTTCAGGAGAATCCATCTCTACCTGGAAGAGAAGAACTATAGCGACTGTGCCTGGGAGGTCATCAGAGTAGAAATCTTGAGGGCCTCCTCTTCAGTAATAAAGCTGCAAGAAAGGTTAACTAAGGATGGAGACATGGGATCATCTTGAAATGATGAACTAATCTGACATATCTCGCTGGCACGTGCATCCTCCTGTCCTCCATCATTTCAAAGGGGTCTGACTTCTTCCTTTGACTTTTTTAAGTCAAGGATGATAGCCTTAATGTTACTTATTTATTTATTTGTTTATATGTGCTTTGATTATTATTGTATCTTAGCATGTTTATAATACTTTATTTTTCATCTAACAAATGTTTGCCAAAATGTTATATAAAATTAGAAAACATTTTATGTTTGTTTTTTTAAAACCAAAATATATGCCAATTTTCTGAATCAAACTGAAAAATGGGTGGTAATACTTAATTCATTCTATCCACACCATATATAGAAAGTATCGACTTAGCAGCTCTTGGAATTGCTGTCAAGAAACCCAAATGAATAAACAATTCTTTCACTGCAGAAATTTTTAAGTTTTACAGATAAACCAACACACACACACACACACACACACACACACACACATTGTCATTGTATGGGAATAACACTTACATGAAATGCTATAAGGAGAGGTAAGAAGGCTTTAGGCACAAGGAGAAAAATACTAGATTCCTTTCTAAGGCATCTGGGAGACAGAAAACTGTAGGAGTCTAATGTACAAGTGAGAATACAGATAAGAGCAATCAGTTTGGATTAAGTGGAGACAGAGATTTAGAAATCTTGGTTGCATGTCCCAGACCATAGGCATGAACCTGGTTATTTAGCAACAGGAGGGCATGATGACAGGAGGACCTGCACTTTGTCCTGTGGGTTCTTAATATTTAGACACTGGTCAGAGGACAGTCTGCAAAGGGGACAGGGGTGGAGCCAGTACAATTAGGAGAAACAAGGAAGTTCGTGAAAGACTGACAGGCGGCTTTGGCACTTTACGGGAAGGGAATTGTCCTAGTGGTCCCCAAATCAATGGCACTGGTGACTTCGGCAGAATCTGGTTTAGTGGGATTCATCAAGCAGAAACAAGAAGGGCAATTACGATTGAAAAATTATGGGGCTGGAGAGATAGCTCAGCGGTTAAGAGCACCGACTGTCTTGCAGAGGACCTGGGTTCGATTCCCAGCACCCACGTGGCGGCCAAGAACCGTCTTTAACTCCAGTTCCAGGGGAATCCAACACCCTCTTCTGACCTCCGCAGCATTGCAGGACATGCGTGCACCTACCTACATGCAGACAGTACACTCATACGTATGAAATAATAAATAAAATAAAATAATTTTTAAAAACTTTAAAAAAATTATTTAATAGTTCACTTTAATCCACCTACTCAGGAGGCAGAGACAAGTGGATTTCTGGGTTCAAGGGCAATCTGGTCTACATAGCCAATCAGGCCAATAAGGGCTATAGAGTGAGACCCTGTCTCAAAAACAAAATTACTTAAGAAAGCTTGTTAAGTGGAGAATGAATCAAGTGGGCCCCAGAGGGTAATATGGATTAATATCTCCTACATGTTCAGAATTTTTGTGCCTTTACACTATGTTTCCTGAGAACAATTTTCAAAGACTAAGGATGTTAACAAAAAATACATGAATATTTCAAGCATTTGATTAAAATAATTGCTTATTTTAGTATTATGGTAATTTTTCTATATTCTAATTAACATTACTTTATAATAAACTTCAATGAAAATATTTGCTTCCCAATTTCAGCTCCTTTTCTCAATCAAGCATTACAATAAGATTTTTCTATTATTTACTCTAGATTTTATTCTAGTCATTTGCATTATTTCTTCAAGACTTCATAATTTCTAATCATGCTTTGTACATTTTTTGAAAAACTATAACCATATTTTTTGGGCAGATGCTTGTTTTTTAACTTTCCTTTGAATGGAACATTGGGAATTTTCTTTTTTCTTTAAATTGTGGGATGTCTAGGTCAAAGGACCAAGCATCTCCCTAATCATGTTCCTTTTTGACTTGTAATTTCATTTTAACTCTTAATTCTCCAATCCATTGGGATTTTTATCTATAAAATGATAATCTAAATTGCTTTCCATCCCTGGATACTTAACCTCTCCTTCATCTGTCCTACTGATGATACAGTATTTTCCATGTTATTTCATTTCTTAACATGATTAGTAAATATTCCTGTTAGCTTATTACTCATCATTGAAAGCATTTAACTCCTATTTAAGCTAGCTAATGCCAAAAATCCCTTCTCTTTAAGTATCATTAGTTACATGATTTCTTAAATGACTTTAGACCTGATCTACACTGGGGAACTTTAGTTTAATAAAAATCATTATCATTGTGTATTCCACCCTGCCTAATTGTAATATGTTTCAAGGACTGTGACATGTTTAAAATGAATAAAAGGAATATGGTGAAGCAATCTTCAGCTCAGAATGCATAACAAAACAACCTATCAAATACAAAATGTTGGCTCTAATGGCAAAGGAATATAGCAAAAGCCAAAATAAGATAAGATTGATCATCAGGAAGAAACAACTTAATAACCATATAAACTCAGACTTAAAACTATTGTGAACAGAATTTCAAGCGGGCTGTGCAGCACATGCCTGTAATTCCAGGACTAACCACTTACAACTACATCTGAAACCTGTTTTTGAGGACATAGAAGTGCTAAGAATATTGTTCACTGTTTCCAAAGTACTTATGAGTGGTTAGTGTCTTCTAATGTCAAATGACAGCCCATGAGGCCTTTTCATTGATGTGTGAATGCTGCCAGAATTTGTTTGTAATATACACAATTTTTAGACTTGAGATCATTGGTGTGTGTGTGTGTGTGTGTGTGTGTGTGTGTGTGTGGTGCTTGACAGCAGGAGAGATACCAGTTTAGAAGAATTTCTTTTCATCCCCACAAGCCAGTTGTCACCTGGCTGGAAGGATTTCTTTTTTAATTTTTTAAAATTTATTCTTTATGTGTATGAATGTTCTGTCTAAATCCTTGCCTGCAATGACCTTGAAGAGACTTGAGTGATGGGGTCTTATTAACATTTCAACTGGTTTTTTTTCTTTTTCTTTTGTCTTTCTTTCCTCTACTACTTCCTATGGATGATAATATTGGAGCAGGGAAAAGGCTTTAGTTCCTTTGTGTCTTTTTGATTGTCTGACACCTTGCAAATATTATGATCTTTTCACCTGTTGGTGTCATATATATTATTTAAAAATTTTTAAACTGAATTTGTATTATTTATAATGTATAATAACTGAATGTGAGTGATATATGTATTGCCTTGTAGGAAACATTTATTTTCTCCCTTTATTTAAAGTTTCTACCTTCAAGCTAGGATTGGTTCTGTCTCCCCAAACTAGTCATCCTACCACCCAAACTGCTTTCTCCTGTATGTGGAGGCAGAGAACTGGCATCTTACTACTCACCTTGGTCTTCTCACCCTGGATCGGGAGACTTCCATCTTGGTCAAAGCAAATTTGAAATATAACAGAAGTGACATCTGTTTAATATATGAAACAAGAACCTAACCTACCAAAATTGTCATGTTTTTCAAGTTCAGTCTCTAAGTTGCTGCTGGTGTCTTCTATGCACATCTCGATGCTCCAGTTTCCTTAATGAGTAAAGCAGCATCAAGCACCAGGTTGCAGTCTGCACCCAGGAGCATGAGAGCTCCTCGCCCCTCCCTTCATTTCAGTCATGTGTGTCCCCAAGGCTAAAGTGAGACTCAGAAGAGACATACCTTCTTTTGTCTTTTAAGAGCCACTTAGTCATGCTGTCTTTAGCTTGGAAACTTTTAACCTGTTTACTCTTTGATAGATGTGGGCTTACTATTGTAACTTAGTTAATAGTTTAAAGGGTTCGTTTATTGCTTTCTTCCAAGCCTGCTTTCTTCCTTGTGATTTGTTGTGCCTTCACAGTTATGCTTCCAGGTAATTCTCTTTATCTCTTGTATATCTCTCGCTGTTTTTTTTTTTTTTTTCTTTCTGGTTGCCATCAGGTTTACAGTAGACATTCATTACTTAGGCTCTGCTGACTTAATCTAATAGACACAACTTCAGCTGCATATAAAGATTCTCTGCTTTTATGTTAGGTCCCCATGATATGCTCTTATTATCTCGCTTTACTTCTGTTTGAACTGTGTGCCAGTTTACTAGTGGTTGTAACCATACATTTTTTTCTGGACTTCTCTTTTAGCTTTATAACTACAGCAAAAACTGATTTACACACCAATATACACTATGAGTATCCTGACTATGAATATTTATTTACCATTATTCTCACTACTGAATTTGTGCTTTCATATGTTCTCTCGTTCTTATGTTCTCATGTTCACATGTTCTTATGTCTTTCCATTTGACGAATACCCTTGACTCTTTTCTATTGGACCTTTCTCAAAGTGCTGAAATCCCTCAGCTTTTATTTGAAATATTGTTATCTCTCCTTGATTTATGAAGAACAACTTTGCCAGGTATAGTATTCTTGTTTGGCTTTTTTTTTTTTCTTTTACTGCCCCAAGTGTATCATCCCATTCATTCCTGGAACTCAAAACTTTTTCTGGGAAACACATTAGTAGCCTTATGGCAGGCACCTTTTGTGTGAAGTATTAGTTTACTCTCCTTCAAGGAAACAGTTACTACAAGATTCTGTTTCTATCTTTGTCTTTTTGACAATTTAAGTCTTGGGGTCATGTGTCACCTAACCATGGCAAAATGTCCCAAAGAATGCAGAACTTGGTGACTTTGTCATTGTACAACCATCAAAGAGAATACTTACTCAAATCTAGATGTTATACTCTACTGTGCACCTAGACTACATGAAATAGCCTAATACTCCTGGCTTGTTCCACTAGGTTCTGTAAGCCTTATGTGTGGAGGTTACATTGTAGATGTGCCACTTAGGCTTAGGCAATTCACAGACAATGTCTTTGTGTGACCAGTAATAGTCTCCATCTGTTGCAAAAGAAGCTTCTTGGATGAGTGGTGACTAGGATACTTGTCTATAAATATAAGAATCCATATTTTGCACATAGTAAGGAATTACATTTATCTAGGGATATGTCAGCCTTGCGGTTTTCTCTAAGATCTCTGACCTCTCCAGCCATCTGTATTTGGCTACATTTACAGTGCCACACATGAGTTTCCTCCCACGGAGTGGGATTTAAGTCCAGTTAGGTAGCTGTTTATTACCCCCAAGATAAAAGTGCCACTACTGCCCCAATGTAGTTTGCTGTGTTGTCACTGATGCGGTTATTAGGCCTTGATGCTGGGGTTAGACCATGTATTTTCAGAAGACTTTCTAAACACTGTCGATTTAGGCTGCACCAAATTTATGTATTAAAAAATTTTTAGCTGGGTATGGTGGCGTACACCTTTAATCCCAGCACTAGGGAGGCAGAGGCAGGTGGATCTTTGTGAGTTCAAGGCTAGCTTGGTCTACAAAGTGAGTTCAAGGACAGCTGTGGCTACAGGGAGACCCTGTCTCAAAAAGAAAAAAAATATCCCTTCTCAAAACAAAAAGTGGCTGGAGAGATGACTTTGTAGTTCAGAGCACTGGCTGCTCTTACAGAGGACCTGGTGTCAGTTCCCAGCACCTGTGTGACGGCTTACAAGAATCTGTAAATCCACATCAAGAGGATTGAATATCCTTTTCTGGCATCTGTGGGCACCTGCAAGTACATGTTATACATACATATACTCAGGCACACACACACACATAAATAAATCTTGGGGCTGGAAAGATGGCTCCTTGGTTAAATCACTGCTCTTGCAGAGGACCTGGGTTCAGTTCCCAGCACCCACATAGCAGATCACAACCATCTGTAGCTGCAGTTCGAGGTGATCTAATGTCTTTTCACATCTGAAGGCACCGGTGCATGTGGTGCACATACATATTTGCAGGCAAACATTCATACACATAAGATAAAAATAAGTAAATCTAAAAAACAGTAAATCAAGCCAGGCGTGGTGGTGCACGCCTTTAATCCTAGCACTTGGGAGGCAGAGGCAGGTGGATCTCTGTGAGTTTAAGGCCAGGCTGGTGTACAGAGTGAGTTCCAGGCCAGCTGGGGCTATAGGGAGACCCTGTCTCAAAAAGACAAAAA
>VZQC01004376.1:5218305-5398773 GCA_009823505.1 Rhizomys pruinosus
TGATTGATCAACATGTCTGTGCATACAAGCTTCTCCAACTGGTCTATGGGAACCTTGGGTTGTTCAAAATTTGGACATAGATACTTGCAAAATGCACCAATTACCTGATTGTATGACATAATGAGTGACATCAATGCTATCTGCAAACAACTGTGTCATTGTATTGTAGAATCCCTTAAAAAAATTAATTAATTAAAAAAATTTTTCTACTCAGAGGAAAAAATAATAATAATATTAATAATTAATTAATTAAAAATTTAAGAAAGCAAATGTTTGAACAATAAAAAAAACAAATAAATAAGCAAAGCATGTCCTCAAACATTTATCACTTCTTTACAGTGAAAATATTCAAAGTCCTTTTTAAAAGCTTTTTTAGTAGAGAGTACATTATCGTTACATGTTTTAAAACTTTTTAAGGAATTTGTTAATATCTGCAAAAGTTCTTGTGAAGTACTTCACAGTGGATTTTCCTAGTGGATATTTTTTCTTTCCTTCTGTGGTTTTCTTTTCTCTCCTTCTCTTCTTCATTTATGTTTTACTGGGTAAAGAGCATTCTTCAGCTTTTGATACCCTGTGCAAGGACCATCATGTATGTGGCTTGTTGTTGACCAAAATATTATGACATGGTACATTACTGTATTCTGCTTAGAGTTATTTTAAGTAATGAATTTTTTTGTTTTTATGATCATTTTAATCTTTTTTAACATTTGTATTCCAGTTTTGTGTAATTCATACATTTCACAGACCAATTTTAGATTCATTCCCCTTTCCATGCCCCCCACTCCACCTGAGTTCATGCATCTTACCATACATGTCCTGCATCTTTTTCTGACTCTTACCAGAGGCTTTTTTTTTCTTTCAGTTCTTTTGTTGTTGTTCTCTCCAACTCATATTGCTACAGTATATACACACATATATATATAGTTTTATATATACATAAATATATACATACATACATAAACACATCACTTGACTTGGAGGACTTTTTTTTCCTAATAGATGTCATGTTTTTCTATGCAGAGGTTTATTGTTTGGGGCTGAAGTTTACTGTTTCGGTCAGTTCTTTGACCAGTCCTTTTGTTGTGCCCTCCAATCTGTATTGCTCCAAATTATGCATATATGCTCTTCACATGTGTACCAAAATTATGATGTCTGAAAGTAAACTATATATTACTTTCAAAACATGTTTAGGAATTCACATTTTCCCCTTTAATTTTATATTACTCTAAGGTATGCATACATACCCTCCCCCCTATATACCATAATTACAAAGTCTGAAAATAAGGGTAGGTTAATTCTAGATCTCATTAAGGTATTCACATTATAATGGCACAGTTGTTTTCAAGGAATATATATATATATATATATATATATATATATTCAGTTTNATATATATATATATATATATATATAAATGTATACATATATACATACATACACATAATACTTGAATTGGAGGAATTTTTTTCCTAATAGATGTCATGTTTTCCTTAAGGAGGTGCTCGAGGGTTCCTCTTTGTCAATCCCAAACAACCTTCAATCCTGTGCTTTTGCTCCACATTGGGGTCTTTCCCTCCCATGGCCCCCCAAATGAAGTCCAGTAAGCACTCATCCTATCTTGATACATCTGTACTGGCCTCCGTGATACAGCCCAGGTAGTCCAACAATGGCAGTCTATATTCTGATGAAGCCAAAATCCCCTTAGCTGTTTAGTCCACAAGCTGGGTATCTCACTAGTCCCCGTCTGGCATTGAAGGTTTGGAGGATTCTTGGAGAGACATGAGTCTTTGGTCCATATTGGTTAAAAATCTGTGTCTCATTGTCTTTGAGGAGTGCCAAAAGTGGTGGCAGCCTCAAGGTAGATGCACCTGCCAGTAAGAATTGAAGACAGGCAAAACCACAGTACTCTCTCTCTCTCTCTTTTCTTTTTGTCTTTTTACTGAGATCTCAAGATTTATGTCTGCAGTACAGTTTCTCTGGTCTTACTGATTATTTCTGGTTGTACTTTCCTTTTGGATGCTTAAGGCCACACAGTTAGCCCAGATTAACCAAGGTTTTTGTTTTCTCAAGGTCGGCTGAGGATCTGGTCCTCGGGGGTCTCTCAGGGTTTTGGGGGGGAGGAGGGGGGCAGGGCCTTGATCCATTCAGCTTTTCATTTACCAGTTCCATCCACTCAGGACAAAATCAGGTCTTGCTAAACCAGACTTCCTTTTCTGAAGCATGAGCAGACTTTCCTCTTTATAGACTGGACACTGGCTGAAGTCCAATTAGTGGCCCTCCAAGATCTCCCTGAACAGGAAGACTGGTGACCCATATTTGTAGGACATTTCTCAAGATGCCACCATGCATAATCTCCTAAGAGTTGGTTGGCTTCTGAGGGCAAGGAACAAAGTTATCCCTTAGGTCCCTCGGCCAAATTGGTATGGGCATTAAGTATGGTCGTCAAGCACCCAGAAAGGTTAAGTTGCACCAGCCTGTTACATTGCACCTATATTAAAATTGTATCCTTTGGAAACAAACTGTATGTTATTTCCATATCATATTTCTTGATTCACATATTTCCATTTTCATTCCATATTACTCTAAAAGATACACACATACCCTCCATCGTATACCAAAAACCCAAGGTCTGAAAATAAATGTCAGGTCAGCTCTAGAACGTGTTTAGAGATTCACATTGAACAATTGTCTTTAGATCATGAGGAATATAACATTAACATTGCTCAGTTTGTCTTACAACTAGGTACTTGGTACTAGCATACACAGATGAGGGATACAATTTGTCTTTTGTTTTTCTGTGATTGTCTTACTTCACTTAGCATAAAATCTTCTAGTTCCATCCATTTACTTGCAGATTTCATGATGTCATCTTTCTTTATTGCTGCATAGAACTCCATTGTGTAGATGTACCACATTTTCTCTATCCACTCCTCAGTTGAGGGGCACTTGAGTTGGTTCCATCTCTTTGCTATTGTGGAGAGAGCTGCAATAAACATGGCTGTACATGTGTATCTGTGGTAGGAAGAGTCTGATGGATATATTCCCAGAAGTGGTATGGTCAGGCAGAAGGCTCATTTTGAGTCTTTTAAGGGTTATCCATACTGAATTCCATAGTGGTTGTGCAAGTTTGCATTCCCACCAGCAGTGGATGAGTGGTCCCCTTTCCCCACGCCCTCTCTAGCATTTGGTATCATTTGTTTTATTGATCCTTGCCAGCTTTATCAGGGTGAGATGATATCTTACAGAGGTTTTAATTTGCATTGCCTTAATTATTAGTGATGTTGAACATTTTTTAAGATGTTTCTCAGCCATTTCTATTTCACTTGTGAAGTCTCTATTCAGCTCTTTACTCCATCTTTTGAGTGAGTCATTTGTTTTCTTACTTGTTTTTTGAGTATTTTATATATTCTGGAACTTAATGCTCTGTCAGATGTATCAGCAGTGAAGGTTTCCTCCCACTCTGTGGGGTTTCTCTTCACTTCCCTGATTGTTTCTTTTGCTGTACAAAAACTTTTGAGTTTAATAAGGTCCCGCTTGTCAATTGTTGACCATATTTATTGTGCAGTTGCTGTCTGATTTAGAAAGACTTTTCCTACACCTATATCATGTAAGTTGCTGCCAACTTTTTCTTCTATCACCTTCAGAGTTTTGGGTTTCACATTGAAGTCTTTGATCCATTTGAAGTTGATTTTTGTACAGGCTGAGAAGTAGCAGTTTAATTTTATTCTTCTACAAGTGATGATCCAGTTTTGTCAACACCATTTGCTAAAGATGCTGTCTTTCTTACATTGAGTCTTTTTAGCCCCCTTGTCAAATATGAGGTGGGCGAAATTGTATGTGCTCAAGTTTGGATCTTCAGTTTTGTTCCATTGGTCAACATGTCTGTTTTTGTGCCAGTATCAGGCTGTTTTTATGACTATAGCCCTGTAGTATAGTTTGAAGTCTGGTATAGAGATCCCCCCTGTATTGCTCTTTTCACTCAGGGTTGCTTTGGCTCTTCAGGGTCTTTTGTTTTTCCATATGAATTTAAGACTTTTTTCCAAGCCTGTGAAGAATGCCTTTGGAATTTTAATTGGAATTGCGTTGAGTCAGTATATTAATTTGGGTAGAATAGACATTTTTGCTATATTAAGTTTTCCAATCCATGAGCATGGAAGGTCTTTCCATCTTCTGATGTCCTCTTCAATCTCCTTCTTCAAGAGTTTATAATTTTTGTTGTAGAGATCTTTGGTGTTTTTGGTTAGGTTTGTTCCTAGGTATTTTATTGCTTTTGAGGCTATTGTGATTGGGAAGGTCTCCTTGTATTCATTCTTAAGTTGCTTGTTGTTGGTGTAGAGAAAGGCTACTGATTTTTCTAGGTTAATTTTGTATCCCTCCACTTTACTAAAACTCTTAATTGTTTCTAGTAGTTTTCTGGTGGAGTTTTTAGCATCCTTTAGGTAAACTATCATATCGTCCACAAAGAGGGATAGTTTTACTTCTTCTTTTCCAGTTAGTATTCCTTTAATTTCCTTTTCTTGCCTTATTGCCATAGCCAGTGTTTCAAGCACTATATTGAAGAGGAGTGGAGACAAGGGACAGCCTTACCAGGTTCCTAGCTATATGGGGAATCCTTCTAACTTTTCTCCATTTAGGATGATACTAGCTGTGGGTTTCTTATATATGGCTTTGATTATGTTGAGGAATGATCCTTCCAGTCCAATTCCCTCTAGTACTTTAATCATGAAGTGATGCTAGATTTTGTCAAAAGCTTTTTCTGCATCTATTGAGATGATCATGTAGTCTTTATCCTTCAGTCCATTTATGTGTTTATGATATTTACTGATTTTTGTATGTTGAACCATCCCTGCATCTCTGGTATGAATCCAACTTGATCATAGTGAATGGTCTTTTTGATGTGAGTCTGTATACGGTTTGCAAGTATTTTGTGGAGAATTTTTGCATCTGAGTTCATTAATGAGATGGGTCTGTAGTTTTCCTTTTTGGTTGCATCCTTCCCTGATTTTAATATTAGAGTGATGCTGACTTCATAGAAGGAATTTGGGAGATTTCCCTCTGTTTGTATCCTCCTGAACAGTTTGAGTAATAATGGTTGTAAGTTCCTCTTTAAATGTTTTATAGAATTCTGCCATGAAACCATCTGGACCTGGGCTTTTTTTAGTTGGGAGATCTCTTATTACATTTACAATTTCTTCATGTATTATGTGTCTGTTTAAGCTGTCAATCTCTTCTTGATTTAGCTTTGGCAATTCCCCAGATTGCAGATATTCATCCATTTCTCTTAGGCTTTCAAATTTTGTAGAGTATAGGTTTTTTATGTATATAATTGTCTGGATCTTGTCATTGCCTATTGTGATATTTCCCCTTTCATCATGAATTCTATTGATTTGGAGTTGCTCTTTCTCTCTTTTGGTTAACTGGGATAGGGGTCTGTCTACCTTGTTTATTCTCTCAAAGAACCAACTTTTGGATTCATTGATTTTTTTTGTATTGTTTTCTTTGTTTCTATTTCATTAACTTCTGCTCTGATTTTTGTTATTTCTTCCCATCTGTTGCATTTAGGGTTTATTTGTTCTTGTCTTTCAAGTGTTTTTAGCTGTAGTGTTAGCTCATTTATCTGTGCTCTTTCTGTTTTTGTTTTTTTGTTGTTGTTGTTGTTGTTTTCTGTATGTATATGAATGTACTGTCTGCATGCAAGTCTGTGCACCCATGTTGTGCAATGCCGTGGAGGTCAGAAGAGGGTCTCAGATTCCCCTGGAAGCTGAGTAGAAAGTATATTCTCTGGTGCTTAGATGGAATATTCGGAAGATGTCTGTGAGGTCCATTTCCTGTATTATTTTGTTCCGTTCAGATGTCTCTCTGTTTATTCTTTGTGTGGTTGATCTGTGCAAAGGACTCAGTGGGGTATTGAAGTCCCCTACTATAATTGTGCTGGGGTTAATCTGTGCCTTGATGTCCTGTAGAGTTGTATTTATAAAGGCCAGTGCACTGGAGTTTGGTGCATATATATTCATGAATGTAAGGTCTTCAATGGTTAATTTTCCCTTTGATAGGATGTAATAGCTGTCTTTGTCTCTTCTAATCGCTTCTACTTTGAAGTCTATTTCATCTGATATTAAAATAGCAACTCCTGCTTTATTTTTGGTACCCTTTGCTTGGAATAATTTTTTCCATCCTTTCACTTTAAGTCAGTGCCTATCCTTCAGGGTGAGATGGGTTTCTTGTAGACAGCATATCTATGGATTCTGTTTTCTAATCCATTCTCCCCGTCTATGCCTTTTGATTGGGAGTGTAGTGCATTAATATTTAAGGTTATAATTGAGAGGTTTGTGTTGCTTCCTTTCACCTTATTATCCATTTACATTTTTCATTTAAGTTTCTACTTCTGCATTTCTGCTTTTATTAATTTCTCTTTCAAGATGCCAGGGGATAGTTGCTCCTCTCCTCTGTCCTTTGAATTGCTTCAAGTATTTTCTGAAGGGTTGGTTTTCCAGACATGTATTCTTTCATCTTGTTTATATCATGGAAGATTTTTCTCTTTCAACTAGAATTGACATTTTTGCTGGGTATAGTAACCTGGGTTGGCATTTATAGTCATTTAGCATGGGGAATGCTTTGCTCCATGTTCTTCTTGCTGTCATAGTTTGCACTGAAAAGTCAGCTGTAATTCTGATAGGTTTCCCCTTATATGTAACTTGTTGTTTTTCTCTTGTGGCTTTCAGAATTTTGTCTTTATTTTGGGCATCTAGCATTTTAAGTATGTTATTACGGGGGGGTTTCTTTTCTGGTCTAGTCTATTTGGTTGTCTATGTGCTTCTTGTATTTGTATGGATTTGTCTTTTTTTGATTTGGGGAAATTTTCATCTATTATTCTGTTGAAAGTATGATCAATACCATTCTCTTGGGATTCTTCTCCTTCCTCTATCCCTATGATGCGGAATTTTGATCTTTTCCTAGTGTCCCACATTTCCTGGTTGTTCCACTCTTGTGTATTTTTAAATTTTTCATAGTCTTTACTTGAGCTTTTTAGTTGTTCTGTGTTATCTTCTAGGTCTGATATTTTTTCTGTTTCTTCCATTCTGTTTCTGAGGCTTTTTCCCATTCTTTCCTTTTGATTGGATGACTGTTCAATTTCCTTTTTCATTTCTTCCTCTGTTTTCTTTATTATTTCCACTTCTTTTTGGAGCTTCTCAATCTATTCTTGTAGCTCCTTGTTTCGCTCATTAAATGAAAAGTTTCCTTTTTCATTTCAACATGGGATCTTTTCAGTGTTTCCACTTCCTTCTGGAGTTTGTCATTTTTTCCCTCTAGCTCTTTCCAGAGTCTATCATTTTCTCCTTTTAGTTCATTCCGGAGTTTGTCCTTGTCTCCCTCTAGGTCCTTTCTGAAGTTTTCATTCTCTCCCCTTAGTTCTATGATTTATGTGAATATAACTGTGATTGTTATTCTACGATCTGTGTCCTGGGTTACCTCTAGGGAGATCCCATTGTAGGAGTCCTCCACAGGCTCTATAGAGTTTGGTGTAGAGTTATTCTGCACTTTTCCCCTATTGTTCTTTTGTTGTGCTATCTGCATGTAGTTTGCCTTTTGCCTGTATTCTGACGTGAATCTTGAATGCCACTTCACCTTGTTGAAGGATTGTTTTCTTTGATTCCTTCAGGTGCCTTCATTGTATTCTCCGTATGTATGGAGGGTTGGCTTGTCTAGGTTTCAGGCTTTCAATTTTGGTTATATATTGGAAGGGATAGTTCACTCTTTCCTTTCTGTTCTGTAAGAACTGGGTGGGTAACAACCTAGATGACACCTTCTGAGCACTGTATTCCCTCTGCTTTCAGCTACCCTCTCTAGACTGTCAGACTTTCATTTGCAGGGGTAGGGGTTGGTTGAGTTGTTTGCTTAGCCCACATGCCGGTATCCTCCAACCATGCTCGGGCACCAAATGCCCACAGCCCCTGAGTTCAAACCTCAGCTCCCAGCTCCTCCTTTTGACTCTTTTAAGGTCTCTCCACACTGCTTTCCATAATGGTTGCATTATGGGTGAGTGCCCCTCTTTCCTCACAACCTCTCCAGTAGTTAGTGTCTTTTGTTTTCTTGATCTTAGCCACTCTTATTGGAGTGAGATTATATCTTAAGGTGGTTTTAATTTGCATTTCCTTAATTATTAATGTTGTTGAACACTTTTTAAGATGTTTCTCACATCTTTATTTCCTCACTTGTGAAGTCTCTTTTCAGCTCTTTACTCCATCTCTTGAGTGGGCCATTTGTTTTCTTTTTTGTTTTTTGAGTAGTTTATATATTCTGGATGTTAATGCTCTGTCAGATGTATCACTGGTGAAGGTTTCTTCCCACTCTGTGGGTTTTCTTTTCACTTCCCTGATTGTTTCTTTCACTGTACAGAAGCTTTTGAGTTTGATGAGGTCCCACTTGTCAGCTGTTGAGTTTATTTCCTGCACAGCTGCTGTTTGATTTAGAAAGTCTTTTCCTACTACTATGTCTTGTAGGTTACTGCCAAGATTTTCTTCTATCCCTTCAGGGTTTCAGGTTTCATGTTGAGGTCTTTGATCAATTTGGAGTTGATTTTCATACAGGGTAAGAGGTTGGGTTTCATTTTATTCTTCTACAAATGGTGATCCAGTTTTGCCAGCACTATTTGCTGAAGATGATGTCTTTGCTCCACTGAGTCTTTTTGGCCCCTTTGTCAAATATGAGATGGCTGAAATTGTATGAGCTCAAGTTTGGATCTTCAATTTTGTCCCATTGGTCAACAGGCCTGTTTTTGTGCCAGTACCAGGCTTTTTTATGACTATAGCCCTATAGTTTGAAATCTGGTATAGTGATCCCCCTGTATTGCACTTTTTGTTCAGGGTCACTTTGGCTGTTTGGAGTCTTTTGTTTTCCCATATGAGTTTATGGATTTTTTCCACATCTATGAATAAATTCTTGGGGATTTTAATTGGGATTGCATTGAATCTATATATTCATTTGGGTAGAATGGACATTTTTACTATATTAATTTTTCCAGTCCATGAGCATGGGAGGCCTTTCCATCTTCTGATGTCTTCTTCAATCTCCTTTTCAGGGGTTTAAATTTTTGTTGTAGAGATCTTTGATGTCTTTGGTTAGGTTTGTTCCCAGGTATTTTATTGTTTTTGATGCTATTTTCTTGTATTCCTTCTCCAGTTGCTTATTGTTGGTATAAAGAAAGGCTACTGAATTTTCTAGGTTAATTTTGTATCCTACCACTTTGCTGAAACACTTAATAATTTCTAGGAATTTTCTCTGGTAGAGTTTTTAGCATCCCTTAGGTAAACTATCATATCATCTACAAAGAAAGATAGTTTGACTTCCTCTTCTACAATTAGTACTCCTTTAATTTCCCTTTCTTGCCTTATTGCCTTAGCAAGAACCTCAAGAACTATATTGAAGAAGAGTGGCAATATGGGACAGCCTTGCAATGTTCCTGCCTTTAAGGGAAATGCTTCTAACTTTTCTCCATTTACAATGATGTTGGCTGTGGATTTGTTGTATATGGCTTTATGTTGAGAAATGTTCCCTCCAGTGCAGCTCCCTCCATGGCTTTAGGCATGAGGGATGCTGGATTTTGTCAAAAGCTTTTTCTGCATCAGTTGAGATTATCATGTGGTTTTTATCTTTCAGCCCATCTATGTGTTTTAGCATATTTATTGATTTTCATATGTTGAACCATCCCTGCATCTCTGAATCCAACTTGATCAGGATGGATGATCTTTTTGATGTGGGTCTGTATGTGATTTCCAAGTATTTTGTTGAGAATTTTTGCATCTATGTTCATTCACGAGATTGGTCTATAGTTTTCTTTTTTGGTTGTATCTTTGCCTGGTTTTAGTATTAGAATGATGCTGGCTTTATGAAGGAATATAGGAGGTGTCCTTCTGCTTATATCCTTCTAAACAGTTTTGGTAATAATGGTTGTAAGTCCTCTTTAAATGTTTTATAGGATTCTGTCGTGAAACCATCTGGGCCTGGGCTTTTTTTAGTTGGGAGGTTTACTATCGCATTTTCAATTTCTTCATATATTTTGAGTCTGTTTAAGCTGTCAGTCTCTTCTTGGTTAAGCTTTGATGAATTCCAGGATTTCAAATATTCATCCATTTCTCTTAGATTTTCATATTCAGTAGAGTATAGGTTTTTAAAGTATTCTCATATGATTATCTAGATATTTTGTCTGTTGTGATGTTTCCCTGTTCATCATGAATAATATTGATTTGGAGTTGCTCTTTCTTTCTTTTGGTTAATTGGGCTAGAGGTCTATCTTGTTTATCCTTTCAATGAACCAGCTTTTGGATTCATTGATTCTCTGTATAGTTTTCTTTGTTTCTATTTCATTTATTTCTGCTCTGATTTTTGCGATTTTTTCCTGTCTGATGGGTTTAGGGCTCATTTGTTATTGTCTTGCAATGTTTATTCTGCAGTGTTAATTCATTCAATTGTCCTCTTTCTGCTTTTTTAGTGTAGGCACGGAAGGCTATAAACTTCCCTCTGAGGACTGCTTTTAAAGTATCCCATGGGTTTTGCTGTCTTGTGTTTGTATTTTTCATTTAGTTCCAGTAATATTTTTATTTCTTTATTTTTTTCTTTCACCCATTCATTATTCAGGAGTGTGTTGTTAACTCTCCATGTGTTCTTGTAGATAGTAGGATTTATTCTGGTGTTGATATTGAGCTTTATTGCACTGTGGCCTGATAGAATTCATGAAATTATTTCAATCCTTTTGTATTTGTAGAGGATTTTTTTTCCTGTGACCCAGTATGTGGCTGATTTTGGAGACTGTTCCGTGGGATGTTGAGTAGAAATTATATTTTCAGTGTTTGGGTGGAATATTTGGTTAGATATCTGTGAGGTCCATTTAGTGTATTTTATTGTTCATATCAGATGTCTCTCTGTTTATTCTTTGTCCAGTTGACCTATCTAATGGGCTCAGTGAGATGTTGAAATCCCCCACTATTACTGTGCTGGGATTAATCTGTGGCTTGAGGTCCTAAAGAATTGTGTTTATAAAGTTCAGTGCACTAGAGTTTGATGCATATATAATCATGATTATGAAATTTTCATGGTTAATTTTTCCTGTGATAAGGATGTAGTGGCCCTCTTTGTCTCTTCTGATTAGTTTTACTTTGAAGTCTATTTTGTCTGATATTAGAATAGCAACTCCTGCTTGCTTTTTGGTACCATTTGCTTGGAATATTTTTCTTCCATCCTTTCACTTTAAGTTGGTGCCTATCCTTGAGTGTGAGATGAGTTTCTTGTAAACAGCATATATATAGATGGGTTCTGTTTCTTAATCCATTCTCCCAGTCTATGTCTTTTGATTGAGAAGTTTACACCATTAATATTTAAGGTTATTATTGAGAGATGAGTGTTGCTTCCTTTTATCTTATTTTCTGTTTGCATTCTTGGTTTAGGTTTCTATTTCTGTTGTTATACTCTTGTTTATTACTCTCTCAAGCTGCTTGGCGATAGTTGCTCCTTTCCTCTGACCTTTGAATTGCTTTATTTCCTGAAGAGTTGGTTTTCTGGTCATGAATTCTTTCATCTTGTTTATGTCATGAAAGATTTTTCTTGGGGGCTGGAGAGATGGCCTAGCGGTTAAGAGTGCCTACCGCTCTTACAGAGGACCCGGGTTCGATCCCCAGCACCCATGTGGCAGCTGAGAACCGTCTGAAACTCCAATTCCAGGAGAACTCCAGTTCCAGGGGAATCCGACACCCTCTTCTGACCTCCACAGCATTGCACAACACGGGTGCACAAACTTGCATACAGACAGTACATTCATACACATATGGAAATAAATAAAATTAATTTAAAAATTAAAAAAAAGAAAGATTTTTCTTTCTCCTTCAACTATAATTGACATTTTTGCTGGATATAGTAATCTGGGTTGGCATATATAGTTATTTAGTACTGGGAATACTTTGGTCCACGTTCTTCTGGCTTTCATCATTTGCACTGAAAAGTCAGCTGTAATGCTGATGGGTTTCCCTTTATATGTATGTATTAGTCACTTTTCTGTTGCTGTGATAAAACCACCATGACCAAAGGAACTTATAAAAGGAAGAGTTTATCTGAGCTTACGATTGATGGTTCCAGGGAATCAGAGTCCATTGTAGTGGGAGGCATGGTGGCCATGGGAGGCATGGTGGCTGGGGCTGGAGCAGCAAGCCAAGGGTCACATCTTGCAATGAGCACAGGAAGTCAAAAAAGAGAGAGAGAGACTAGAGACTGCAAGGCTTGTTAAACTCAATAAGCCCACCCCCAGTGACATACTTCCTCCAGCACGGCCACACCTTCTAAGACCTCCAAGAACAGTGCCACCAACTGGAGACAAAATGTCTGAATACTTAAAGCCTATGGGGAGCACTTTTATTCAAACTACCACAATGTAACTGGCTGTTTTTATCTCATGGGCTTCAGTAATTTGTCTTTGTTTTGGGCGTCTATTGTTCTAACTATGATATGGCATAGGGTATTGCTTTTCTGATCTTGTCCATTTGGTGTTCTATATGCTTCTTGTATTTGTATGGGTTTGTCATTTTTCAGTTTGGGGAAATTTTCTTCTATTCCTCTGTAGAAGATCTGATCAACAACTTTTTCCTAGGATTCTTCTCCTTCCTCTATCCCTATGATGCAGAGGTTTGATCTTTTCACAGTGTCCCATATTTCCTGATTGTTCCACTCTTGTGATTTTAAAAATTTTTCATACTCTTTGTTCATACTCTTTGTTGTAATTCTTCCACCTTGTCTTTCAGTGTTGATATTCTACTTTCTGCTTCATCCAATCTGTTACTGAGGCTTTCTCCCATCTTTTCCTGCTGATTGGATGAGTGTGCAATTTCCTTTTTCATTTCATCCTGTGATTTCTTTAGTATTTCCAGTGACCTTTAGAGTTTGTCTTTCTCTCCTTCTAGATCCTTGATTCACTGGTCAGTTTCCTCTTTCATTTTAGTGTGGGATTTCTTCAGTGTTTCTACTTCATTCCTGAGTTTGTCATTCTCTCCCTGGATTTTTTTTTTCTCCTTTTTTTTGAGACAGAGTCTCCCTATAGCCCCAGCTGGCCTGGAACTCTGGAACTCACTCTGTTTCGGGTATTCTTTTAGCAGCCTTGACCCCTGCTGTCTCTCACAGATCTGTGAAAGTCTGGACTGTCCTTTGATCTCTCAGGAAAGAATGTTGATCTATTTAGGCTGAGGTTCCCTCCTCCCAGTTACCCACCTCAACCCCCAATTGTGTGTATGTGTGTATGGCCCATGCCTGGGTTAGTATATAAGCCCTGAGTTCCAACAATAAAATTGAGTCTATTCCGTCAGGCCTTCCCTGAGTCCATGTATGTGTGTCTGTCTATATGTCTGTCTTTATCTTTCTATTTCCTTGGGTAATATCCCTGGCGGGCCCTCCTCTCTCCTTGCCACAGCTAAGCCAAGGAGAGAAGAACAACAAACAGCATGTGGATGTCGGCCACAGGTGCATAAAGGACCACTCAGATGATGATAAACCCTGACAACTCTGTGGACCAGGCTGGCCTTGGACTCACAGAGATCCCCCTGCCTCTGCCTTCCAAGTGCTAGGACTGAAGATGTGCACCACCATGTGCTGCTTAAAGATGGTTATCAGCCACCATGTCGGTGCTGGGAATCAAACCCCGGTCCTCTGCAAGAACAATTGGCATTTTTAACCACTGGGCTCGCTCTCCACCCCCCCCCCCTTAATTTCTTTGAGTATGTCTATTATTTTTCTTTAAAGATCTGTGTCCTGGTTTATCTCCAGGGAGAACTCATTGTTGGAGTCTTCTATAGAAGATTTTAGTGGGGATTTATTATTTGCTTTTCCCATGTTGTTGTTTTTCCTTTGTGCTCTTGGCATGTGGATTTGATTTGTTGTTTATAATATGATGTGAAATTCAAGTGCTTCTTCATTTGGTTGAAGGCCCGTTCCTCTAGATTGGAAGGTTTGCTGTCTCTTCTTTTACTTTGTGCTCAGAGTCACCTTCTCTGTCCCCACAGGGATAGCTACAATGGGGGTGAGTGGCACTGGTTTTTGCCCTCTCAATCCTGTCACCACCAAGGTGACTGTAGGGCCTTATCCGATCTGGTCTGGAAGTTGGAGCAGCTCCAGAGACCCTGCCCAGGAAGTGACAGGGCTTGGATGGTCTTGGAACCCTGCATCAGAAGCAACTTGGCTCGGATGGTCCTGGAAGCCTGCTGAGAAGCCTGGCCTGTCACTCACCCTATGCCTAAGCAATGGGGCTGGCCTGTCACTCTCCCTGAACCAGCGGTGATAGGTTTGAGTGGTCCTGGAACCTTCCCTGTGCTGGAAGCAACAGGGCTAAGAAGGTCCTGGAACCCACCTGCCGAGAAGCCCACCCTGTCACTCTCCCTGCGCTTGAATCTACTGGGCTTGTGTGGTCTTGGAACCCTGGACTGGAAGCCATTCACTCTGCACTGGAAGCAACAGGGCTGATGGTCCTGGAGCCCTGGCCTGGAAGTCTAAGGAATGGATTTTTATGAAAACATTCTTCCAAAGCTTTGGGAAATGGTGAGCCAATTTTATTTGAACCAGCTTTCAGCTCTTATCTCTCATCACTTCTAGTATTCCCATAATTTGCATATTCATGTTTTATGCTATGCTTTTCATGCTTTTTTCCTGCATTTTAATACTTTTTTCTTTTGTTCTTTTCATTGACTCCTTTCAAATACTTTACCTGTAAACTTGTTATTTCTCCCTGTACCCCCAGCTGGCCTGGAACTCACTATGTAGACTAGTTTGGCCTTAAACTCAGAGATTCCCCTGCCTCTGCCTCCCAAGTGCTGGGATTAAAGGCGTGCACCACCATGCCTGGCATTTTTTTTTACAATATTTTGTGTTTATTTTATGGGTATTGTGTATTGCTTGCATGTGTGTAAGTGCACCAGTGTTGTGCAGTGCCTATAGAGGTGAGAAGAAGGCATTGGATTCCCCTGTAACTGGCATTACAAATGGTTGTTAGCCACCATTTGGGTGTTAGGAGTTGAACCCAGGTCCTCTGCAAGAGCAGCCAGTGCTCTTAACCACTGAGCCATCTCTCCAGCCCTTTAATTGCCTGAGTTCTATATACCTCACTGAGAGCTTCCTTAAGATTTTTACTTTAAATATTTTGTTAGATAGTTCAGAGATCTCCAATTCTTTGACAATTACTGGGCTTTACTACTTTGTTAGTGACATGTTTCTCTGATTCATCATGACCTATATCCATTATATTAGGGTCTATGGAACTGAAGGAGCAAGCATCTCTTGCATTTTTGACAGATGGGTTTCAGTAATTAAAGAGATCTGATTGGTCTTCCAATGTGATCAGTTGGGACCAGATCATGTGCCTTCTTCTATATCTGTAATGTGGTCTGTAGTTGGCAGACCTCTTTCCAGGGTCTTGGGGCAAGAGCACCTGCATTCTTTCTGAATGAACCCAGGTAGTGGGAGAAAAGTCTCTTGAAATTGAAGAGACATCGGGGGCGGGGTGGGGGGGGGAGTGCTTCTCACTAATCATGAATACCAGTGTCTACACTTAAAAAAAAAAAAAAAAAAAAAAGAAAAAAAACAGGATCTGGGGGCTGGAGAGATGGCCTAGTGGTTAAGAGCACCTACTGTTCTTGCAGAGGACCCGGGTTCGATCCCCAGCATCCACATGGTGGCTGAGAACACTCTGTAACTCCAATTCCAGGAGAACTCCAGTTCCAGAGGAATCCAACACCCTCTTCTGACCTCCGCGGCATTGAACGACACGGGTGCACAGACCTACATGACCTACATGCAGACAGTACATTTATACACATAAATAAATAAATAAAATTAAAAAAAAAAACACAGGATCAACAAAATAAGAAATTGAGGAGCTGTCAAGCTGGCTTACTGGATAAAGGAGCCAGCTCCACACCTGACCATATGAGTTTGATTCCCAGGACTCACACAAGTTGTCTTCTGATTTCCACATGAACCTTGGCATGTGCTCTGTGGCAAGCATGTACACGCTCACATGCGTGCGTGCACATGCGTGCACACATGCACGTGTGTGTGCATGCCAATGAATAAATAAATATATATCCCTATGGCAACTGAGAAAGGATCTAGCTTTACTTTTCAAGTTGCAGTTAATCGTATTCAAAATTAAAGCACATGCTGTAAAGCCCCTCATTTTTCCTTTCCTTCTCTTATTTAACCTAATTTTTCAAAGTATTAATGCTGCTTTTCTGTCTCCATGCCCATAATATCACTACTTCAGAAACATTCTGTCTTGCAACTTTTCACTCTTAAGTGAATTACACAATCTCCTACTCGTTCAATTTAAACATACAATATCAATATATGTTACTGTTCTTTCTTTACTAAAAGACAATATGACTATTAATTTATCAGAGACAAATATAAGAAGATTTTGATATGTATGAAGTAAAGTAAAAAGACAAGGATTGGGGAGATAGATGTCTCAGTCACAAAAGTCCTTGCAGAACAAACATGAACACCTGATTTGATTCTCAAAATCCAGGTGCAGAGAAGCACACCTGTAATCCAACCCCTGGATGGCAGAGACAGGAAGATCCCTAATGCTTCCAATCAACCGGTCTAGCCAGATTGGTGTGCTTCAGGTTCAGGTTCTGTGAGAGACTCTGTCTCAAAAAAATTAAAAATGAGTTTCACTGAGGCTGCTGGAGAGCACCTGGCTAGCTAGGTGAGTTGCCCAAGTTCCCCATGCCGATCCCCTGCTTTGGGACCATCTCCAGTCCGGCCGTCCAGACTCAGGCCTTCTTCTGTAGCTAATAAGAATTGATCCATTCTATTCCCTTCTGCTCATCCAAGTAGTGGATTTTAGAAAACCTTTTCAGAACATGACCAGCAAAACATGACAGATTATGGGGCTATTTTTCATGCCCTGTGGCAGGACTTTCCATTGATATCTCTGCTTGGGGGAGGAGTGGATCTGATGAGGGACAGTAAATGTGAGGCAAGGTCTGTCCTCAGGGTGTAGGGGAATAGAGAAGAAGCCACCTTTAATATCAAGAATAGCAATGTGTTTGCCCACCTGTATGGCTGAGAGCCAAAGGAGTCCAGGTTGGGTTGTTCTCATCTTTTACATTGTAGCATTAATGGCCCTAAGGTCATGGAGCATGGGAAACTTCCCCTGCTGTTTCTTTTGAATCACAAAAACGGGTTTTCCAGGAACTAAGGGAAGGCTCAATATGCCCAGCAGCCAACTGCTTGGTGACCAAGACTCAAGAGCTAAAAGCTTTTAAGTAGGAAGCAGCCATTGCTCCACCCAGATGGGAGCTGAAGTCACCCTTTCTAGCTTAAGAGGAGCAAGGTTAGGGGAGGGCCGAACAGTGGCCCTTAGAATTGGGAGTACTCGGTCCCGGACTTGGGAGTCTACCACTTAATCATAAGAGGGTTTACTATCTAGTTCGGACTGCCCCCAAGACATCAAAGAAATCCCATTCCTTCCAGCTTCTGTATTCTCTTATGAAAACGCTGCTGTTAATCTTAGTAAAGACCTTTCGTCTGTAAAAAGTCATCATGCTTTCAAGATTTCCTCTTTGTTTTCATCTTTCAACCATGTGATTATTCTTTGTCTCCAATCTACTTAACTTAATCAAATTCAAGGAGTTTGGACTCTTGTGTCATCAATTATCCTTGCTTTTTCCTTTTCCTCACTCTTGTCCTGGGATTTCCACTGTGTTTAATAGTGTTCTAGAAGCTTCCTTGGACTCTGCTCATTTTTTTTTTTCATTTTTTTTTTCTTTCTAAAATTCACATGGATAATTTTAATTGAACTGCTTTAAAATATGGAGCAGACTGGGACCCCCCCACACACAAAATTTAAAAACTTCTATAGGGGGCTGGAGAAATGTCAGTGGTCAAGAGCACTGACTCCTCTTGTAGAGGACTTGGGTTCGATTCCCAGCACCCACATGGCAGCTAAGAACCATTTTTAAGCCAGGAGTGGTGGCACACACCTTTAATCCTAGCACTCAAGAGGCAGAGGCAGGCAGATCTCTGTAAGTTCAAGGCCAGCCTGGTCTAGAGTGAGTTTCAGGCCAGCTGGAGCTATAGGGAGACCCTGTCTCAAAAAAAGGAAAAAAAAAAAAACTTTTGTATAGCAAACAACACTATCGTTTGAGTTAAGAGGGAACCTGCAGAATAGGAAAACATCACTACCAGCTATATATCTGACAAGGAGTTAGTAACTGGAATATACAAAAAGCTCAAAACACTAAGCATAAAAAACAAACAGCCCTACTGGGTGTGGTATCACACACCTTTAATCCCAGCACTCGGGAGGCAGAGGCAAGCAGATCTCTGTGAGTTCAAGGCCAGCCTCGTCTATATAGTGAGTTCCAGGACAGCTGGGGCTACAGGGAAACCCTGTCTAAAAATAAATAAAAAGTCCAATTAAAATTTGGTGCAAGAAACTAAACAGAGAGCTCTCAAAGGATGAAACACAAATGACAGAAATATTTTTAATGTTTTATTTATTATTTTTAAGTTATGTACATGAGTGTTTTGCCTATGTGTATGTAAGTGTACCACATGCATATAATGTTTGCAGATGCTAGAAGGGGTGCTGATTCCCTGGAACTGGAGTTACAGACAGTTGTTATCTGCCATATGGGTGTTGGGAATTGAACCTGGGTTCTCTGGAGCATCAGCATGAGTCCTTAACCACTTAGCCATCTCTCCAGCCCCAAAATATTTTTTTTAATGCTCAACATCTTTAGCCATTAGGTAAATGCAAATTAAAACTACTTGGAGAGTTCATCTCATCTCATTTTTATATTTTTTTAGCTAAAATCAAAAAAAAAAACAATGACAAATGCTGTAAGGATATGGGTAGGGGAACACTTATTCAATGCTAAAGGGAATGAAAATGGGTTCAGCCACTGTAGAAATGAGTGTGGAGGGTCCTTAAAGTTAGAAATAGACTTCCCACATGATCCAGCCATACCACTCTTGGCCCTACATCGGAAGGACTCTGTATCCTACCACGGAAATACCTGTCCATCCATGTTCATTGTTGCTCTATTCACAATAGCCAGGAACTGAAAGCAACCTAGATACCTATCAGCTCATGAATGAATAATGAAAGCATAGTACATTTACACAATAGCATATTATTCAAATGTTAAGAAAAATGAAATTATGAAACTCACAGGTAAATGGAGAGAACTAGAAACAATCATCCCAGGTGAGGTGACTTAGACTGCAAAAGACAAATGTTGCATATTGAAGGATAAATGTTGAATCTTTAGATTTACAGAGACCAGAAACTAGTAAAGAACCATAGGAAGGGGGTTTCATGGGAGGCAAATAGAATGTAGTGATATAAAGGGAGAAAAGGAAATCATGGGATGGGAAGATTTAAATGGGGTGGGGAATGACCAGGCAGAGCAGAGGAAGGAGCGAGGGGAGGATAACAGACACTAGAAAGGACTTTTGAGAAGGTCATATACAAGCCTGCTATTGCAGAAGCTTCTTGAAATATACACTACAATAGAAAAGAGTTTAAATGGACTTATCCTAGTGGGGGCTCAATGTCACTACCACACACCACAGCTCCCAAACAAAAAGCCCAGTGCCAAGGATGGACTCCTTCTTTTGTAGTCATTGACCAAGGCATTCATAGAGACCCTCAAACAATATTGCCATTGCTCTTAAGTTATCTTCCGTAACTTGACTATAAGAGCCTATTACTGAAGATACTACATATGTGAACAAATAAGGAGAAATCAAGCTGGTTCTGACAGAAATGTCATCTCTGCTGGTTAGCTTTCATAGTACTAGAAGGTGCTATGCATGCTACTGGGAGAGAAAAGTAATTATCAACTTTTCTCAGCCGTGAGCTCTGAAAGCTACAGTAATGACTGGCCTGGCAAGATATGCCTACTGGCAGTAGTGGGGCAGATGTCATGGGGCTAACCAAACACCTTCGGGTTGTATTTAAGTCCTACTTCATAAGATGAGCCCACGCAGGGATCAGTCAAGAACCTGTGCCTAGACAGGTCATAGATTGTAGGAGAGAAACTACTGCTATTATTCTGCTAAATAGGCATAGTATTAAGCTGACTCCTCTCTCACCTCTTACCAGAGCAGCTTCCTACAACAGATGGCAGTTTACACAGAGGCCCATGGATGGCCAATGTTCAGAGAACAGGAGACTAGAGAGAGCTCAGCCCTAAATAGGGCACCTATATGACAAGGCCCATGGATCATCATGGAAGATGGGGCAGAAAGATTGTGGGGGCCAGAGGTGGTGGATGAATACAAGGAAAGTGTTGCCTGGAAACCACAGGGTAGCTGCACAGATGAACCCATAGCATTTGTGACAGCACAAGACCTGTGCAAATCGAAGGCAGGTGAAAACCCAGCATGATCGGGGGAAGTAGGCAAAAAGCCCCAGCCCTAGCTGAGGAGCTGTTATGGCTGACAGCTGCTGGGAGAGGACAGTCGGTTTTCTTTAACTTCATGATGCCGAGTTTGTTGACCAGGCTCCAGGGCGTGGACTCATACCCGAGTGCATTTGGGGAACACAGATAAGACTCGGTGGGCTTTTAAAAAGAGAAGAAGAATAGAGGTCACAAAGTCAGGGGTATAGTAAGGTGGGATGGAAATGGGGGAAGGGATCTGAATGTGATCAAAATAACTGTATGAAATTCTCAGAGAAGCAATAAAAATATTTTTAAATTGGAGCTCTCAAGTGAAATTTTCTTCAATTATCATATTGTCAGTATCATAATTTCCAGTCGGTTTCTTCATATTATTTCTCTCTTATGTTTTTTATTATGTTGGAAGATATCACTATCATAAACTCTTTTAGTTATTTATAAATATTTTTCTCTTAGGTACTTGAGCAGATTCAAGAGAACAGATTTAACTTTTTGTCTAGTAAATTCCATATCTGGGATTCTTTAGAAGCACTTTTTATTGCCTTGTTTTGCTTTGGGGGGCATGCTTAGTCTTTCATATTTCTCTCTCTTTTTTACTGAAAACTGGGCATTTTAATAAGGTAATATAACTCTGGAAATCAATGTCTTCATGTCCTTAAAAGTAAATTGTTTATTTAGTGACTTTTCTCCAAAGTCTTTATTCTTTTCTCTGTTGTGTCCTGTGTAGCCCCTAATGTCTATAGTCTGTTATCTTAATGGCCAATTAAGCAATGATCAAATGGAGATTTTCTTAAGGTCTGGAACCAACGTCCTTTCTGGTTTGCTGAAGAGTTCTATGTGCACATGGAAATATGACCTCAGACCTCAGGCTACTCGAATCTCAGCCTTACCCTTCACTTCCTGCTTATGATCAGACTATAAAGATCAAGAAATTAAGGCTTCCCTAGGTCCATAGAGTCTCACAAGTAGGCAGGAGCTTTCAAACCCAAAGGACACCTTGTTCCTTAGCTCTTCTTTGTAAGCTTTGAAATTGCTAGTTGGCAGAAACTGTAAATCACCCCGGGTCAGCACTACATGAAGGAAGACACTAACCTGTAAATGCTTTTGACAGACACTCCCCATCAACAGGCTTTTAGCACTGGGTGAACTTAGACAGATGACAAGTCATGATAAGCCTGTCCACCGGGATCTTTCTGGTCAGATAATAACTGCTCAAATAGAACAACCTTTGGGTTTGAGACTTTGAAGGGCTGTATGTAGTAGCTTCATTCACCTACCACTGGTACCAAGAATATGGGATGTGGTCACTAAAGTGCTGATAATTAGAAAATAAGAGACTGCACATCCCTGAATAGGACTCTTTCATTAAACCTCACCCACCCATGGCTCAGAGACCATTGCAGAAGAAGAGGTGGAAAGATTATCAGAGCCAGGGCTGGTGCATGATCATTAGGCCACGGGGAACTTGCTTGTATAAATTTTCAACAGTGGTGACAGCAAGCACAAGAACTACTCAGTCAGACAAAAACCCAACATAGAATGAGGGAAATGGGCAGCAGGCCCCAAGCCTAGTCTAGGAACTATCAGCAACTGATTGCTGCTGAGTGAGGGAGAGTAGATCTTTGAGAGAGAGACTCTAGAAAAACCGACTAGACTCTGGTGGCTAAACTTGCACAGAAGGACATCTGGATACAAATGCTTGGCCCAAAAGGACTCAACATATATGACAGAATGTGTGAAATCTGGCTGGGGGCATTGGGAGAGGCACAGATAAGGAGAACTTGATTAGAATCTATTATGTGAAATGCACAAAAAGTCAATAAAATGTAAAAAATGAACTTGAAAACATGTGCTATCATTAGCACAAGTTAAAGCAGCACAAATCTTTTAGTACCTACTGAGATGCAGGTGTAATTGTCAAATAAATACTCCCCCCCAAAACAAATTTTTATTAATTCCTGATATTCTGGAAATGTTCATTCTCACAAATTGTCCTGAATTTTTTTTTCCTTCTCTATTTCTACGTAGGTTAAAATTTTCAAAGTTTTCTCTGCATTGTTTTTGGTAGTACAGCTTCTTATGCATTTTAATGACAAGTATCTGAAGTACTGAGTACTAGAGGCAAAATGAGGTCTTCCCAGACCATTAAATTGAACATGATGTCAGTGTTTAACAGCTCTGAGGAACAAGTTTTGATTTCATAAAAATACTGAAACACACCATGTTGTTTTGATTAGTCTTCTATGTGATTCTTTTCTTTTGGCAGGGTCATTTAATAAAAATTTAAAATAAGAAGATTGCCTTTGGAGTAAAAAAGATGACTACAGAAAATAAAACATAAATGTGAGATTTGGACTTTAAAATTTTTATCTTTATTTTATGGGTATGTGTGTTTTGCCTGCTTGTAAGTGTATCTGTGTGAGCAGTGCCCACAGAGGCCAGAAAAGGACATCGATTCTCTGGAACTGGAGTTATGTATGGCTGTTAGCCACAATGTAGGTGCTGGGGATTAAACCTGGGTCCTCTGCCAGAGCTGCCAGGCCTCTAAACAGTTCAGCCATCTCTCCAGGGTCAGATTTACAATTTTTACTGTATATTTTTAGCTATTACAATTTAGTTATCTGTGCCTAGTTTATCCATTTCAATCTTTTTTTCTTAGATGAACGGGATATCAAAATGCCTTTTCTCATTTCTAATTTCTTGCATTCTCCTCAGTTGACAGTCATGAGATTAATATGCCTTTTTCATAGCCAGTATTTCCTCCTTTTGCCAGTAGATGGCAGTATGACATCAGGTGTCTATATCTGGTTAAAAAACAAAGTCAAAGGAAGACCTCAAAATCAAGATCCTGGAGGACAAAGAATGCTGCCTAAAATCTTTATTCTCTCACTGTTTAAGGTTAATCCAGTTTAACATTAGATTTTGATCACCAAAGAAAGTCCAATGAAGGTGAAAGAGAGTGTCAAATAGTGTAGTAAGATAAGGTAATCAATGCCAGTGCTTAAACTACTCAGACAATAACGCTCACCTGCCTTGGGGAAAGCTTGTGATTGAGACAATTTAAAGGAATAACATATATTATGCTCAGATAAAACTTCTAGTCATTTTCCTAATCATAAGCATTTCTTGTTATATAGCCTTCTGCTATACACATGCACTCACTTACAGGTATTGGATGTATAGTTTTCAGAAAACTTTTGAACTAATACATTTCTCTCTGGTTATTCACAACATAAGCATTGTCTCTCTTCTCTCTCTCCTTGTCTAGCCCTCTCTCCTCCCTCCCCAGTTAAAGTGCCCCCATTTTCCCCTTGATAATCCCTCTCCCCCTCTCTTGAGCTCTTTTTTTTCCTTTTATCTTCATGGTTGCTCGTACATTCTTCCCTCCTCCCTCCCCAGATGTTCCTACTTCCTCTTTGCTAACACCTGTCTCCTACAAACCCCCTCTCTCGGGCCCTTTCTTTCCCTTTACCTCCATAGTTCCTTTCTATTTTCTTGGTTTTTGGATTATGTCAGGATATATACTCACACACATGTAAGCATTGGTGCTAATATCCAAAAACGACAGCATATGTCACTTGTTTGCCTGAGTCTGTTACTTCACTTAGTATAACACTTTCTAGTTCTAATCATTTACTTTCAAATTTCATGATTTCATTTTTCTTTACTGCTGAATAGAACTCCATTCCGTAAATGTACCATGTTTTCATTATCCATTAGTCAGTTGAGGGACACTTAGGTTGGTTCCATCTCTTAGCTCTTGTGAGAAAAGCAGCAATGAATGGAGTACAATCACCTCTACAGTAGGATGAGTCCTTTGGGTATATGCCAAGGAGTGGTATAACTGGATCATATGGTAGATTCATTTTTTTGTATTTTTTAAGTTCTCCACACTTTTTTCCAAGGTGATTACATTAATTTGCAGTCCCACCAGCAGTGAATGAGGATTTCCCTGTCCCCACATCCTCTCCAGCATTTGGTATCATTTGTTCTCTTGACCTTAGCTAGTCTTACTGGAGTCAGATGAAATCTTAAAGTGATTTTGATTTGCATTTCTCTGGTTACTACGGATGTTGAGCACTTTTTAAGGTGTTTATTAGCTACTTTTCTTTTTCCTTTTGAGAACTCTCTATTCAGATCCATAGCCCAGATTTTTAATTGGCTCATTTATTTTCTCGATTCTTTTATTTTTTAGTTCTTTGTGTATTCTGGATGTACATCCTGTCAGATGTGTAGCTGGTGAAGATTTTCTTCTACTCTGTGGGTTTCTTCTTCACTTTTCTTGGTTGTTTTCTTTGCTATACAGAAGCCTTATAGTTTAATGGGATCCTACTTGTCAATTATTGACCTTAATTCCTGAGCAACTGATGAACCATTTAGAAAGTCCTTTCCTGCATCTATGTCTTGTAGGGTACTTCCTATCTTTTCTTCTAACAGTTTCCGGTTTTGCATTGAGTTCTTTGATCCATTTTATGCAGGGTGAAGGATAAGTGTTCAATTTCATTCTTCTACAGGTGAAGATCCAGTTTTGCCAGCATCATTTGTTGAAGATGTTGTCTTTCCATCAATGTGTATTCTTGGCACCTTTATCAAATCAGGTGGCTAAAATTGCATGTACTCATGTTCGGGTCTTCAATTATGTTCCATTGATCTATGTGATTATTTCTGTGCCAACACCATTGCTGTTTTTATGACTCTAGCTCTGTAATATAGTTTGAGATCAGGTAAAGTAATCCTCCCAGCATTGTTCTTTGTGCTCAGGGTTGCCCTGGCTATCTGGGGTCTTTTGTGATTCCATATGAATTTTAGGATGATTTTTTTTTCTAATTCTGTGAAGAATGTCATGTGGATTTTTTTTGACATTGCATTTAATTTACAAATTGATTTTGGTAGGATGGTTATTTTCTTTTTTTATTTTTTTAATGTGTATGAATGTACTGTCTGCATGTAGGTTTGTGCACCTGTGTCGTGCAGTGCTGCGGAGGTCAGAAGAGGGTGTCAGATTCCCCTGGAACTGGGGTTAAAGACAGTTCTCAGCCACCATGTGGGTGCTGGGGATTGAACCCAGGTCCTCTGAAAGAGCAGTAGGTACTCTTAACCGCTAGGCCATCTCTCCAGCCCCATAGGATGGTTATTTTCACAATATTAATTGTACCAGTCCATGAGCAATGGAAGTCTTTATAACTCCTTGGATCTCCCTCAATCTCTTTCTTTAAAGATTTAAATTTTTCATTGTAGAGATCTTTAATGTCTGGGATGGCTAATCCTGGGTGTCAATTTGACTGGATCTGGGATTAACTAAAACGAGAGAGACGGATCTTCAGATTGGATCATTTGAAGCTGGAAGACCCACCCAAAATATGGACATTATCTTCTGATGGCAACCTCTATAAAAGGTCATAGAAGAATGGGGCTCTGGCTTTTTCTGCCACTTGCCTTGTCTCTCATTGGTGAGTGTCTTGCTGCTATGACCAACTCCTCGTATTCCAGGGTAGACTGAAGACTAGCAGATCTCCTGGAATCCATCAGGCCATCAGGGCCAGACTGGGACTACTGAGACATCCAGCCTCTGCAGTGTGGCCCAGCCATTGTTGGATTACTTGATTACTTGGACTCTATCCTGTGAGGTAATCATATATATATGGTTGGGATGGCTATATATATTGTCTGGGATGGCTAATCCTGGGTGTCAATTTGACATATACATATGTATACATGTATATATATACATGTATACATATCATATATATACATATATATGTCAAATATATATATGTCAAATATATATATATATCTATCTATATATATACATATATTTCCAGTCTGCCAATTCTGTTTCTTTAGAGAACCTTGACTAATACAATGTCTTTACTTGGGTTAATCCCAGATCCTGGTATATAGAAAAGCTACAGAGTTTTGTAAATTGAGGTTGTGTCTTGCCACTTTACTGAAATGTTGATCATTTCTAAACATTTTCTGGTGCAAGCTTTGGTATTACTTATGTATAATATTATATTATCTGCAAATAAGGATAATTTGATCTCTTCCAATTAGTACCTCTTTCATTTTTTTCTCTTGTTTTATTGCTCACACAAGAGTTTCAAATGCTGTATTGAAAAGGAGTAGAGATAGCAGACAGCCTGGTCTGGTTCCTGATTTTAATGGGGGTGCTTCCAGTTTTTCTCCATTTAGGATGATGTTGGCTGTGGGTTTGTTGTATATAGCTTTAGTTTTGTTGAGGTGTGCTCCCTCCAGTCCCATTCCCTCTAGGACTTTAGACACAAACACATGTTGAATTTTTTCAGAACAAGGCTTTTTGTGCATCTATTAAGATAACCATGTTTTGAAGTCCATTTACATGATTTATTACACTTATTGACTTACATATATTTAACCTCCCTGCATCTCTGGAGTAAAGCCAACTTGATCATGGTGAATCATCTTTTGGGTGTGTGTCTGTATGCAATTATTTTGTTGGGAATTTTTGCATCTATCTTCACTAAGGATATGGGGCCTATACTTTTCTGTTGCATAATACCTGATTTGGGCATTACAGTAATACTGGCTTCATGAAAGGAGTTTGTGAGTTCTCCCTCTGTTTCTATATTTTTGAATATTTGAAGCAGTAGATCTTCTTTGAAGGTCTGGCAGAATTCCCCTGTGAAACCATCTGGCCTTTTTCTAGTTAGGAGGTTTTGCATTATTATTTTTTTAAATATATTATTATTTTTATTTATGTGTATGAGTGTATTTTCTGTATGTATGTAAGTGCAGCCTTGTTGTGCACTGCCATTAGAGGCCAGAAGAGGATGTCAAATCCCCTGTAACTGGAGTTAATGATGTTTGTTAGCTGCCATGTGGGTGCTAGGAATCAAACTGAGAGTCCTTTGCTAGAGAACTCTTAACTTCTGAGCCATGTCTCTAGCCCCATCTGAATAAAAGAAATATCTATTTCTTTTACATTCTGTGTCCTGGAGCTCCTCTGGGTGGTACTCCTTGAAGGTCTGGCAGGTTTGGGTGAGGACAAATTATCTTGGTTTTTCTATTATTAATGGCTTTGTGTTGGGGTTTGGGCATATGGATTTCTTTGGTATGTCTGATATAAACGTCTAGCCTGCTTTCATTTACCAGGGTAGCCTGGAGGTGTCAGGCAAGATGAGCAGGACCAGGAGCCAGGCCCAAGGCAGGGGTCAGGGCAGCTGGCAGACAGGATGTAGCTGTCAAGATGCAGGAGAGTCAAGACACGATGGGCAGGGTCTGGCTTAGGAAGCTGGTCCAGAGGTCACAGTCTGGATAAGAAGAGGAGGAATGAGGATAGCAAGAGGAGAAAGAATATCTCCCTTGTGTGCATTTTTTTGACTCTCAGAATTCAAATTCCAGAAATAAACCTATATATTTATAGTCATTAAATATTTTTAAAATGGGTATGAGTAGGGGCTGGAGAGATGGCCTAGCGGTTAAGAGCACCGACCGCTCTTGCAGAGGACCCAGGTTCGATCCCCAGCACCCACATGGCGGCTAAGAACCATCTGTAACTCCAATTCCAGGAGAACTCCAGTTCCAGGGGAATCCGAGACCCTCTTCTGACCTCTGCGGCATTGCACAACAAGGGTGCACAAACCTACATGCGGACAATACACTCATACACATACAAAAAAATGGATATGAGTATTATGCCTGCATTCATGTAAGTATACCCATGTGATGCAATCCAACAGTGGCCAGAAGAAGGCATCAGCTTCCCTGGAACTGGAGTTATGGACAGTTATTAGCCATCATATGAATCCTGGGATTCCAAACTGGGTCCTGTGCCAGAGCAGGCAGTGTTCTCAGCTGCTGAGACATCGCTCAAGTTCCATCATTAAATCATTTTACTTTATTTTTATTTGCTTGTTCTGAGGCAGGGTCTTGCTGTTTAGGCCAGGCTAGTCTGGAACTTGCTATGCAGCTCACACTACCTCAAACACACAATCCTGACTCTGCCTTCCACATACTGGTATAACAAGTGTGTACCACTATACCTGACAGTCATCTTATTTTAAGCAAAGGCATCACAACTGCTTAACTAAACAAAAAATTCTCTCAATAATGCTTCTAGGACAACTAGATACCTGCCTGTAAAGTAACAGAAGAGGACCGCACCATCGCATTTTTTCAAGAAGCCCTCACTTTAAAATTGATGGAAGTTTGTAAAAGATGTTAAAAAGACTGAACCACGAAAGAGGGAGTGGAGGGCCAAGCAGAGCTAAGTCATAGAGCTGGGAAAATGAGAGCTTCATAAGAATAAGAAATGAGAAAAAAAAAAAAAAAACAAGCTGGAATTAAGTCAAATTTTTCTTCCTGGGGAGGATGGGCTACAGGTGGTTGACAGAAAAGCTCACTAGATTTTGAATGTTTCTACTAGAAACCAAAGACTGGACTCCTGCTTTTAATGTCAAGACGGGAAAACGAGATAGACTTGTCTGTGGCCATTTTCTTCACCTATAAATTTAAAATGATTATAGTACTATGTCATGAAGCTGTGCTGAGAATTAATTGCTCTTGTTTAGATGTTTTCCTCAGAAACCCATCTGGTGGTTAGTAAGTGGTCCATATACCCTAGCTCCACTGTTGGGATGGTAATAGCCTTTATGAGCAGCAGAGAGGCACTTCCAGGAGAACTGGCCAGGAACTTTGTAGGACCAGCTCAATTTCTCATGAGGAAGAGGGGGAAATGCCCATTTACCAGATGGGTACACCAACCATACTGCAGCAGGAATTTGAGTCACAGGACAGAACCATTGCTACTTGCCGCAGGCTGATAAGATCACAACATACTTCATCAGTTTCCTGTTTCTGTTTGTGTTCAGAGTTAAAAGTCTCATTAAAATAGCACAAGGCAGCCAGAAAAAAATTCCTTGTTCTAGGATTAGTGTAGCTCGGAGCCTGGGTGAGGTGGGAGGGGAACCCTGGCCCAGCCTTCAAATCCAGTTCAACAACTTGCTCTTGGTTTCCTTTTCACTTTTTACTTCATCCTCTTGTTATTTCTGTGCGGCTTGGTTCATTAGACAACCCCTGGTGATGAAAGAAAACTAAATTTAGTTGTCAGTGAAGCTATGCAGAGAGTTTTGCTTTGGCTGCCTCACTGTAAAACACAGAAACTATTTCAGACAGGAAGCTTATACAGAAAATGGACAGTAAAGTGTATACACATGCTGGGAGAGGGAAAAGCTTCTTATTCAGTGATTCTCATGCAGGATGTGAGTGTGTGTGAATGTGTGTGTGTGTGTGTGTGTGTGTGAGAGAGAGACAGACAGACAGACAGACAGACAGACAGACAGGAGAAGTTGGCTCTGTTAAGGGAACTGTCTCATGACAGGCCATCTGCAAGCTACAGCCAATAGATGCCTCAGTCCAAGTTAGGAAGCCTCTTGAACCAGATAGATTGAGATGTAATCTGTCAGAGGACAAAGGCCCTACAACCCCACAGAACACTGGCATATGTTAGAAGGGCTGGAGTGGAGGGCCCTGGGGTTGTATCCAGAGCCAGGAAAAGACAGTGTCCAGGTTCCAGGGTGGAGAGGGGAAAATGCCTGCTCTTTGTCTTTTTTTACTCTAACTGGACTTCCAGCTGCATGGTGCTCACCTGGATCTTCCCAGGCAGTGCACTGACTCATCCATCAAATCCCTCTGAAAACACTTCACAGAACATTCCAAGATGATGTTCTCCTACTTCTCTAGGTATTCCTTTATCTTTTCAAGTTGACATTCATAAGTAACCATAACAATCCCTAACAGTGAATATGAATATGTAACTGTATCCCCCTTTTTTTATTTTAGTTTTTTTTTTTTTTTGATCCATGAGTCTCAAAAAGGCAGTTGTAGTACACATACCTATAGGCAGGAATCAAGGTGTAAATTTCATTAAATTTATCCATGCTTTTTTGGGTGACTGTATGTTGTTAATTTGGGAAGCAAACCTAATTCCTTTAAGTTAAACTATCCTTTTTTAATTGACTTATAGGAATAGGAACTGTGAAAGGATAATTCTCTATCTAGAGCCAAATTCAATAGTAAAGTCTTTATAAGCTGTGTTTCCTTTTCACTTTTTACTTCATCCTCTTGTTATTTCTGTGTGGCTTGGTTCATTGGATAATCCCTGGTGATGAAAGAAAACTAAATTTAGTTGCCAGTGAAGCTATGCAGAAAGTTTTGCTTTGGGTGCCTCACTGTAAAAGGCAGAAACTATTTCTGACAGGAAGCTTATACAGAAAATGGACAGTAAAGTGTATACACATGCTAGGAGAGGGAAAAGCTTCTTATTCAGTGATTCTCATGCAGGATGTGAGTAAGTGTGAATGTGTGTGTGTGTGTGAGAGAGAGAGAGAGAGACAGACAAACAGACAGACAGACATTTTATAAGCTGTATAATTAAGCAAAATATATTAGTACAGGAAAGCTCTGACATCAGCAATGAATTATTCTACCTAGGAGATGTTGGCTAGGGGATTCAACGCCCCCAAATTATAAAGGCCTTTTGCCTATAAGGGGGATATATGCAAGGAGAAAGGCAGTAAGTCCCTGTTATTGAAGACCTAGCATGAGCATGAAAAATGTTATGAGACGTCACTTGCTAGTGTACAACTGGCCTCTGAAATGTCAGAGAGCATTACCAAAGGCCACTAAAGCAATACAGCAAAATATTGGTCTCCCTGAGACAAGCAAGACTCCTCTGTCAATATCAACTACACCTCAACTGCCTGGAGATACTGTGCAACAGTGGCAGCCAAGTGTCTATATATATCCCAAATCTATTTGGCTATTAGCTCTCTCCTTGGAGGAATAACTCACAGCGGATGCCACAAGCTTATGTCCTCTAGTGGTTAGGAGATGTTATAAGCCACAATAAGAACTTGTCACCCTTTATAGAGAAACCACAGTTTGCGGATTAGCATACCATCCAAGCATCTGTGTCTATGCTCACAGCTTAGCTTGACATAATAATTGGTACTGCTTAAATGCCTGTACATCCAATAGCTTGTGCTTTGTTAGTATGACTAAAAAGGGTATCACTGGAAAAGCTGTCAACCCATGAAGGGAAACAACCTGAACAGACTGGAGTCCAAAATGACAACTCCAAAGAAATTAGACTGTTTTCTTCTCACCCACTTGTGCCCCTTTCCCAAAGCCCAGGGAACAAACTGCGGAAGAGGAGGCGTGGTAGATTGTAAGGGCTGCAGAGAGATAGGGGTGAATCGTGAGACTACAGGAATATAGTCTGGACTCCTAACTGATCAACATGCCTGTGCATACAAGCTTCTCCAACTGGACTATGGGAACCTTGGGTTGTTCAAAATTTGGACATAGATACTTGCAAAATGCACCAATTACCTAATTGTATGGCAAACTGAGCAACATCAATGTTATCTGAAAACAACTGTGTTCTTATATTGTAGAATCCCTTAAAAATAAACAAATAATAAAAAATAAAATAAAATAAAAAAAAGAAAGAAAATTCAACTGCAGTATTCTATCAAAAAAAAGAGTGAATATGAAAAATAAATCCTGCACAGAGAACTGTCTGATCCAGAAAGAAAAGTAAAGCCAGGCTCAGGGAAAACCAACATATGTATCTGACAGGGCCAGGCCGGAGTGTCTAGCAGCCAGGGTCCTAATGACACATGCAAGAGACATTGAGTAGACAACCCATCTGTCCGAGGACCTTGAACCCACTGATAGAGCATTCTAATTGTGGCAAGAAGTACAGACTAGGAGACCAGAGAGAAGAAAAGAAGTATCTTTACCTCAGCAGTGGCAAAGTTAAAGTTCATGGTTAACATTCCTGTAATAAGAGACTAATGAAAGGGTCACAAGTCCAACATAAACCTATATGACCTGTGTGAACTTTAGAAGTGATGATGCAAAAGCTGAAAGAAAACTGCTCAGATCTTTTATGTAGCAGTATGATTAGATGAAAGAGAGTCTGAGTTTACCAACAGGTGGGGCAAGGGGGCTTAGCAATACTTGTTCTAATTCTCAGGACTTCCTGCTTTCTTTTCCTCCACACATGGGTCAAGACATCTTCCACATGAGAATTCATGACCTACTTTTAGGACAGAAAGGTCAGAAAATTATTTTAATATGAACTCACATAGAAAAGGACATACATTTCTTACTTTCATGACTTTCCAAGTTGTCATATTTGAGGGTAACATGTCTTGAGCCCCCACAGCAAAGTAGCCTGTTACCAACTGGATTCTGTAGTGATCAGGAGGAAAACAAAGAATGAGTCTAGGGAAAGGCCTGTGACACAGCATCAGTGGTTCGGGAAGGACAGAGGAACAGAAAGCAGAGCACAGAAACCTCAGGGCATTCTGCCTCTCTACCCCACACAGGAAGCCGGGTAGAGCTAGGTCCACCCCCCCCCCCCACACACACAAGCACAACTCCCGACCCTCGATGCTGCTTCTGGGTACAGAAAAACCACAACCCTGGATAGAAACAGCTTCGGGTGCCTGAGGAAGCAGGTGGAGGACAGGAAGACAGACTGTTCTCTCAGAAATTTTTCCATTGCGGTTCCCAAGTTTCACAGGAACTCTCTAGGTTACTGAGCAAAATGTGCTAGTATGAGTAGGACTCCTAGTGAAACCACCACTATAGCAGTGTGGAGGCCCTGGGCAGGAACGTGGCACTCCTCCTGACCCCACCCCGACCTCGGTCATGGCCTTTACTCTAGGTGTCCTCAGGAGCTGCCCCATGACTGTTCAGAAAGATACATTCGTTTCTCTCTGCTTTAAAAAGGCAATCAAGGGGCTGGAGAGATAGCCTAGCGGTTAAGAGCACCGACTACTCTTGCAGAGGACCCGGGTTCAATCCCCAGCACCCACGTGGCGGCTGAGAACCGTCTGTAACTCCAATTCCAGGAGAACTCCAGTTCCAGGGGAATCCGACACCCTCTTCCGACCTCCGCAGCATTGCACGACATGGGTGCACAAACGTACAGGCAGACATTACATTCATACACATTCAAAAATAAATAAAATTTTAAAAAATTTTAAAAAAAGGCAATCAACAAAGGAAAAGAGGTGAATATTATAAGCCCAGACTTCTCGCCCCCAATTAACCATGCATATACATACTTGTAAGTACTATCAATATCAGCACTTCTCAGATACGTCAGGACCCATTGGCAGATCGATAAAATTACAGAGAGCTCAAAGCAATTGCTCTTCTGAACTTCTACACATTGATATTTTCTGTATCAAAATTTAAGAATTAGAATGTTTTCATTTAAAATTCATTTAAATATAAATCACATATACATGAAGTGAAAAGTTACTCAAAATTGGACTACGTAATTGGAAATGGTTTTGCTTATAACTTCAATGGTACTAAATATAAAATATGTCAGCATATAATACATTGAAATACATCTTAGGAAAGAGATCTAGATATATAATAATCAAGCCAACAGTAAGCATTTATTAGAAGACTTTTTTTAATTTTATTTATTTTGGTATATGTATGAATGTACTGTCTGCATACAGGTGTGTGCACCCATGTCGTGCAATGCCGCAGAGGTCAGAAGAGGGTGTCGGATTCCCCTGGAACTGGAGTTCTCCTGGAATGGGAGTTTCAGACGGTTCTCGGCCACCATGTGGGTGCTGGGGATCGAACCCGGGTCCTCTGTAAGAGTGGTCAGTGCTCTTAACCGCTAGGCCATCTCTTTTATTTATTGAATATTTAATAAATTTACATAAAGCAAAAGATAAATGACAACTCTTGCCATTGTATAATTCTAGTTCAAAAATGTATAAGTATTTTTATTTATGGATTACATGATAAGTATTCACTAAGTTAAAAAGTAAATAAATCAATGTGTATTTCTCAGGTAAAGAAACAACTAACTGCCTTGCCTTGGCCTTGCCACTGCCTCTGTCAAGTTAAGTTTTCTCATGTCTCCTTTTTGCTATGACCTAGAAGTATCATAGGCTGCCTGTGCTACACTGGACGATCCCACACACATGTATGCTCAGTGGCAACTGGACATCCCTGGAATATGAAGTCGGTTGGGATGGGGTGGTTCCTAGGAGAGTTGAAGGGGAAAATAGGTGTGGATATGAAATTCTCAAAAGAATAAATACATTGTTTAACCTCATTGTTGACCAAGGTGAAAAAGTCATCAATTTAAAGAAAAATGTAACATTTTCCCTTGTTTTCTAGTCATCTTGAGTAAATTAATTCAGTTAAAACCAGCTCTGCAGACAGAAAGCTTAGAAGCTCTGACGTTATCTTTAAAAGAAAACCAGTGAATAGATGTAAAACCCATAGCTCTTTTCAAGTCTATGAGAGGTCCAACCGCTGCCTCAGCTGCAGGGACTGACAAGGAAAAGCTTGATGAGGGTCCTGGGTGTGGAAACCACCACAGATCAGGGTTAGGTAGGAAAGGGGGAACAGTAATTGATAAATTGCTGACAACTGAAGTGATGGAGAATTTGAAACTTCAGAGGACCCAGTCACAGGGTGGTCCAACACTTTTTGAGTTTTATCAGAGGAAAGTCACCTAATGATACTGGTTGGGAAGGGGGAAAATAAGTATTCTGTGGTACTCTGGTCTTCGTAAGATTGGTCCCCTGGAGAAACATTTCTGAAACTCCTTGTATTGGCCTGGACTAGGCTACCCTTGAACTCAGAGATCTGCTTGACTCTGCTTCCTGAGTTCTGGGATTAAAGGCATGTGCCACTCAGAGATGCTTTTCAAAGATAAAAAAGGAAGGAAGGAAGGAAAGAAGGAAGGGAGGGAGGGAGGGAAGGAGGGAGGGAGGGAAGGGAGAGAGGGAAGGGAGAGAGAGGGGAAGGAAGAAAGAAAGGGAGGGAGGGGGAGGAAGGAAGGAAGGGAGGGAGGGAGAGAGGGGAAGGAAGGAAGGAAGGAAGAAAGGAAAGAGCAAGGAAGGAGAAGAAAGCACACTGACGGAATGACTCACTGACATCACAGGACAGGTACAAATGCAGCAGCAGAGAGAGGATTTTTTGCTTTTGAAAAAAACCGATTGTTTTAGAAACTGTTTTTCCTTAAATCCATGAAATAGCTGAGGTTCTGCTAAGAGATACTTTGCACAAGTCAAAAGGCTAAGGGCACTGAAACCCACAGGAGGCTCAGAACAGACTCATAAGCTCAGGTGTGTGGTTCCATTTTTGTGTAGATTAGTCTATTACAGAAAATACATGTTCACTCATTTGATCAACTTGATTGAACATATAAGCCAGCCCCCCCCCCCCGCTGGATGGTGGGACCCATGAGCTGTGTGGGTTTGGGCACAACTGCTCGGAAATTGATTTTACATGAAGGATGCTTGTACTCACAGACTATCACCTACTGTTTAAAAAAAAAAAAAAAACAGAGAAAGACGCAGAAAAGTTATGGCAGAATGCATGATCTGGGATGGGTAGAGGTGGGGTGGGGGGAAGGGAAGGGGATATATGCCTGAACTGAATTGGAAAATGATGTATGAAATATACAAAACATCAATAAAAAAAAGAAAATAAATAAAATAAAATAGTATAAAAAAATAAATAAATAAAATAAAATAAATGGAAACAAAAAAAAAAAAAAAAAGAAAATACATGTTCAGTAGTGCCAAGCTGGGAAGCCCGACAAGGAACAGGAAGACAAGCAGGAGGACTCTTAGCTGCTGCACGCTGCTTACCCATCCCCACTGCCTTGTTTTGCACACCTGTACTGTATATGCCACTTCATGTTCTCCTTTTCAGTGCAACTAGGTGTTAGGTTTATTTATATATATATATATATATATATATATATATGCATAAATATAATATCTGTACATATTTATCATGGTAGAATGTAAAAATTGTACATAGCCATTAAAATAACTAGAGTTTCCATCTGTGTTAGCTTTCTGTCACTACAAAGGATACTGAGAGAAGTAACTAAAAGGGGAGCTTTTATTTTTTCAACAGTTCTAGCCCATGACTGCTTGGCCATGCTCTGGGGCTGTGATGCAATGGGGACTCGGGCAGGAGGGGATTAGCAGCAAATCTCTTGTGGCCAGAGTGCAGAAGAGAGCAAGGAGAGGGACAGGCTGCCAAATTCCCCTTTCTCCACAGGACTTCTCACTGGGGCACATTTCCTGAAGACTACCAACAGGGTCTCCATGGAGATCGAGCCTTTAGAGGAGATTTTAGCATCCAAACTATATACTGCCTCTTGCCATTTATAATTTTTTGCATTGGGAATCTCTTTATAAAAGATATAGTAAACTGTGACCTATAGCCACCCAGCTGCAACTTCAGAATACAAGAACTTATTTCTCCTATGTATTTTCTTTGTGGAGGTTTTTTCTGTGTCCCAATATGTGGTCAATTTTGGAGGATGTTCCATGGGGTACTGAGTAGAAAATGTATTCTCTGGCTTTAGGGTGCAATATTCAGTAGATGTCTGTGAGGTCCATTTGGTGTATCGTATCATTCAGTGCAGATATCTCTCTGTTTATTCTTTGTCCAGTTGACCTGTCCAAAGGGCTCAGTGGGGTATTGAAGTCCCCAACTATTAGTGCGCTGTGGTTAATCTGCACCTTGATGTCCTGGAGAATTGTCTTTACAAAGTTTGGTGCACCAGAGTTTGGTGCATATATACTCATGATTGTGAAGTCTTCATGGTCAATTGTTCCTTTGATAAATGGCCCTCTTTGTCTCTTCTGATTTCTTTTACTTTGAAGTCTATTTTGTCTGATATTAAAATAGCAACACCTGCTTTCTTTTTGGAACCATTTACTTGGAATATTTTTTCCATCCTTTCACTTTAAGTTGGTGTCTATCTTTGAGGGTCATATGTGTTTCTTGTAGACAGCATATAGATGGGTTCTGTTTCCTAATCCAATCTCCCAGTCTGTGTGTTTTGACTGGGGAGTTTAGTCCATTAATATTCAAGGTTATAACTGAAAGGTGTGTGTTGCTTCCTTTCACCTTATTATCCATTTGCAGTTTTGGTTTATGTTTCTACTTCTGCAGTTATGCTTTTATTAATTTCTCTTTCTAGGTGCCTGGGGATAGTTGCTCCTTTCTTCTGTCCTTTGAATTGCTTCAAGTATTCTCTCAAGGGTTGGTTTTCCGGACATGTATTCTATCATCTTGTTTATGTCATGGAAGATTTTTCTCTCTCCTTCAACTGTAATTGACATTTTTGCTGGGCATCTCTAGTCCTTTAACACCAGGAATTCTTTACTCCACGTTATTCTTCCTTTCATAGTTTGCACTGAGAAGTCAGTTGTAATTCTGATGGGTTTCCCCTTATAGGTCACTTGTTGTTTTTCTCTTTTGGTTTTCAGAATTTTGTCTTTGTTTTGGACATCCAGCATTTTAAGTATGATATGGCATGGGGAGTGTCTTTTCTGATCCTGTCTGTTTGGAGTTCTATGTGCTTCTTATATTTGTATGGGTTTGTCTTTTTTTAGTTTGGGGAAATTTTCATCTCCTGTTGAAGATTTGATCAATACCATTCTCTTGGGATTCTCCTCCTTCCTCTATCCCTATGATGTGAAGGTTTGATCTTTTCATAGTGTCCCACAATCCCTGGTTGTTCCACTTTTGTGTATTTTTAAATTTTTCATAATCTTTACTTGAGGTTTTTAGTTGTTCTGTGTTATCTTCCAGGTCTGATATTCTTTGTTCTGCTTCCTCCATTCTATTTCTGAGGCTTTTTCCATTCCTTTCCTCTTGATTGGATGAGTGCTCGATTTTGTTTTTCATTTCATCTTGTGATTGCTTTAGTATTTCCACTTCCTTTTGGATCTTCTCAATCTCTTCCTGTAGCTCCTTGCTTTGCTGTTTGGTTTCCTTTTTCAGTGTTTCCACTTCCTTCCTGTGTTTGTCATTCTCTCCCTCTAGGTCCTTCTTGAGTTTTTCATTCTCTCTCCTTAGTTCTCTGACATGTTCTTTATATTCTTTGATTTCTTTGAATATGTCTGCAATTGTTCCTCCAAGATCTGTGTCCTGGGCTGCCCCCAGGGGGATCCCACTGTAGGAATCTCCCACAGGGTTGGTAGAGCTTGGTGTGGAATTATCCTGCACCTTTCCCATGTTGTCGCTTCTTTGTGTCCCTGGCACGTGGGTTTCTCTTTGCCTGTATTCCAATGTGAATCCCAAATGCCTCTTCCCTGTGTTGAAGGCTTCCTTTGCTTGCCTCCTTCAGATGCCTTCGTTGTTTGTTTTTGTTTGTTTGTTTGATTTGTTTTTCTCCTTGTTTATGGAGTGTTGACTTGTCTAAGTTTTAGGCTTTCAATTTTGTTTATATATTGGAAATCTAACTCACTCTTCCCTTTCTGTTCTGAAGGTTCTCCAAAGAATCCACTTGGACACTCCCTCAGCAATTCCAGTTTGGGGGGGTATGCCTTGCTTACTCTGTACTTCAGGTAGTCCTGGGAAATCCCAGATCTAAGTTCTGTGCATTTAAGTCCCACAGTGGCAACAGGCCCACCTCTTATACCAGCTAGCAGGGAGACTCTGCCCCCACAAGACAATGATTGAATTATCCAACAGACCAATGAAATGATTATCCAACAACCCAGTGATAGAATTATCCAACAATCCACCTGGCTGAAGTGCCCAGCTGTGGTTCAGGTGGTCCTGGGAAATCCCTGGTCTAAGCTCTGTGCACTCCCCTCCTATGTATTTTCTAGTAGTACATATGTGTTTATTATAAAATATTTTAAAAAGAAAAAAAGACAAAGATTAAATTTTAGTAACACATCAAACCTTACTTAAATGAAGTGCATTAAATTATGAAGATGCCTAATGACCCTGTCTTCTTCCCATCTTCTTAGCTTGGACACTCTGTGTTCAACTAGCTCAACAGACACAAAGTGAAGGGAAAGATTTTTCTTTTACTCACTCCTCTTGACATTATCCCTTCACAACTGCTGTATTTGATTGGATGTACTTGCTGAAAAAGATCAGATGCATGTATCACCATGCACATCAGTACCTTTCTATTAATTTACAAAACAAATAGTACTATATCCACTGGTATATAGATAGTTCCATATCAGCTAATGTTCCACTTTAATTGGCTGTATGGTGTTCTATTTTGTTTGTAATCTTGTAGTACTTAACTACTTTATAATGATGCCTATTCGTCCTAACAGTAATACTGTAATGAGAATTTGTCAGTGTTGTATATTTGTATCACACACACACACACACACACTCCTCTTTTACATAGACAAAGACAGACACAGGTAAATTCCTAGCAAGTCAAAGAGGAAATTCCATCCCTTAAAATTTTTAATCTTGAAATATATTACTAACTTCCACAGGATCTCTTCTGATGAGCTTGTTTGGACTGTTTCCTTCTTTGAGACAGGGTCCCTATGTGCAGCCCAGGCTGACCTCAGACATGCTGTGTCAGACTGACCTTGATCCTGCCATCCTCCTGACTCAGCCGCCCAAATGCTGACATGCTGCAGACTTGTGCCTCCACAGCCAGCTCGATTGGGCTTTCTTAGTTAATAGGTAACATGGTGACTGAAAACCTCACATCAACAACTGCAGCTAATAAAACAGAAGTCATATCATCATTTCTGATCCAGCTTTCAATTCATGCAGCATTGGCTCTTTCATAAGAAAATCTGCCCTGACCCAAGAGGAGATATAGACCTTCTCAAAGGGAGAGGCCAAAGTCATTCAAAATGGGAAACTGTGCTGGATAGCTTTAGTGTCAACTTGACACACCTCAGTTGAGGGAGCCTCAATTGGGGAATTGGCTCCATTGGATTGGCCTGTGGCCACATCTGTGAAGTATTGTCTTGATGGTCGAGCAGTGTAGGAGGGCCCAGCCCACAATGAGTGCTGCCACCCTGGGCAGGTTGTTGGGTACGGTATAAGAAGGCAGGCTGGGCATGAGCCAGGGGAGCAAGCCAGTGAACAGGCTTCCCCCAGGCTGGCTTCAGCTCCTGCCTCCAGGTTCCTGACCTGAGTTCCTGTCTTGGACTCCCTAAGTGATGAACTGTGACCCAGGAGATGTAAGCTGAATAAACCCTTTCCTCCCCAAGTTGGTGTCGGTCAGAGTGTTTTGTCACAGCAATGGAAGACAAACTAGAACAGAAACCCTGCTCTGGATTTTTAAAAAGTCTATACACTTCAAAAAGTTTGAGTATATTTATAATTTCATTGAGATGAGAATATGTTAGAGTATTCATTGCTCTGTGCCCTTTGAAAATCTGGCTAATGAAAAATGGTTACCTGGCCTGGCAAAATGGCTCATAGGAAAAGGGCGTTTGTTGCCAAACCTGATAACCTGAGTTCAGTTCATAGAATGTACATGGCAGAAGGGGAGAAACAATTTTTAAGAGTTGTTGTCTGACCTCCACAGGCATGTTGTGGCATATGTTCTCCCCCCCAGACACACACAAAATTTTAAAAATTAAAATAATAAGGGGCTGGGAGATAGCTCAACAGTTAAGAGCACTGGCTATTCTTGCAGAGGACCTGGGTTTGGTTCCTAGAACCCATATGGCAGCTAACAACCATCCATAACTCTAGTTCCTCTTCTGGCCTCCATGGGCATGACAGGGGAGCAGGCACATGCATGCAAGCAGCACACTCATACACATAAAATAAAATCACAAAGTTTTAAAAGAATTTTAAAAGAAAAATGATTATTTCATTTTTTACTTGATTTATGTATTTAAATCAGTGGCATTGGTATTCATCTTTACTAGTCCCCTAAATTTTTCTTTTTTGTGTCTGTGTTTTTATGAACTTCTCTGTTGGATTGTCAGTAATTTGAGACTTTTTTTTTCAAAGCCAATTTTTATTGAAGCTTCGTGCATTTCATACAAAATTTCCAATCAAATCCGGACCCATTCCCCTTCTTTGCCCCCCACCCCACCAGAGCTCACGCATTCTGCCAATCGTGTCTTTCATCTTTTTCTCAGTCTCTTTTAAAATTTTCGATGCAGAAGTTTACTGTTTTGGGCAGAAGTTCACCATTTCAGTCAATTCTTTGACCCAGTCTTTGTTGTTGTTGTTGTTGTTGTTGTTTCTTCCAATTTGCATCACTCCAAAATATGCATATATGCATGCCACATATATATCAAGATTATGACATCATAGGTTTTAGCATCTTCAGCTTATGATTTTATTATTATTGTTTTTTCTTTATTAGGCTGAAAGATGTCATGTTTTCCTTAAGGAATTGTTTGAAGGCTCCTGCTTGGCAAGCCCAAACAACCATTAGTCTTGCCCTTGTGCTCCACACTGGGGTCTTCCCTTCCCATGGTCACCAAATGAGGTCCAGTAAGCACCATGTCCTGTCTTGATCTTCCTGTACTGGTCTCTGTGATACAGCCTGTGCTTCAGGTGGTCTGGCAAAATCCCCCGATCTAAGCTCTGTGCACTCCGGGACTTTTTTTTTTTTTGCAAGTGAAGATAATGTTCCCTTCGTTGTTCATTGTCAATATTTTTTATATTACTCTTCCTCTTTGATTTGGTGTCTTGTTTTACCATACTGAAATGTATTACTTTTCTATAATCACATTTATCAATATTTTCTTCTATCCTTTTCACTTTCATATAATTATGAAAAAGATTACCCTCATCCCAATATAATTTCTCCTACTCCTTGACATTTTTTGAGCATCTGGTCATTTGACCTTCTAACCTACTCATTATATTTTATACACTTACAATACTGAATCATCCTCACTTTCCCCCAGTCAGCATATAACATTTGTATATTGTTAGATTATGTACCTGCTAATATTCTCCCAAAGATTCAAGGTTTTTCTCCAATCCTAGGTTCTCCCCCAAAGTACTCAATTTTAACCATATTTAATTCAGCCACGTTTAATTTTTTATTTTATTTCTCCTTACTTTCTTCGCTTCTGGGGTTTTTCTTAGTTTGATTTATGCAATTTTATGTACTTCTTGAATACTTCAATCTCCTTTGATGACAGTATGGTATAGCTGTGATCTGCACTGCCTGCATATAACCCTGGAATAGTCTCATTCGAGATTTTATTCTACCAATACCTTTCTCCTAGGTCCCACTTTGGTCTGCCTCGATTTTTAAGAGTTCATTTTCCGCCGGGCGTGGTGGCGCACGCCTTTAATCCTAGCACTTGGGAGGCAGAGGCAGGCGGATCTTTGTGAGTTCAAGGCCAGCCTGGTCTACAATGTGAGTTCCAGGACAGCTGGGGCTACGGGGAGACCCTGTCTCGAAAAGACCAAAAAAAAAAAAAAAAAAGAGTTCATTTTCCCTTCACCTCCCAAGCGGCCAGCATTTTGTTTGTTGTTTTTTTTTTTTTTAACTTCCTAGAGCTCCCTCTTCCGTTGCTTTGGTGAAGTGCTCAGAAGAGACGGAGGTCTCTCGCTTCCTGAGTTGAGCGCCCCCTCAGTGCCCCCCTTCCTCCGCATTTCCGCTGTTTCTACGACCCTCAGATTTAATCCCATTCTTACCATTTTCTCCTTGTAGTGAGGCCCTATATAAAGGGGAGCTATGACCTATTAATTTGAAATTTTTTTCATACACCTCACTATTGTAAGACCCTCCTCCCCCCTATTTATAAGGCCCTCTCCTCTCACATCAGCCAACTAATTCAATGGGCAAAACCCATAGGGGATCAGCTGCTTTTCTGACCAGCTTTTCAAAAAGTTAACAGTTCTGACTGTTTAGAGTTTCTTTTATCCTCAGGTTGTCTCTATCCTTTGTTCCCTTTTCTCCCTTTACTTTACCATCACAAAGTTTTAGAAATCCTTACAGTTTATCTTACCTAATATATATATATATGTATATATATATATATTGTATATTATATATTATATAAAACAGTGAGGAGCTTAAACAAAAAGAGTATTAGAAACCATTAAAACAAGAAAAAAATGACATAGGAAAACTGAAAGGAGAACTGAAAGTGGGAAATTCCTGTGAAGCAGAGAGTAGCATCCCTTATAAATAGCTGATGTGCATGGAGGAGGAACATTTCGCACTCCAGACTCCAGGAGCCTGTGTCCTACCGTGCAGGTAGCAGTGAACAGCAGCCCATCCTCCATCATGATCAACACGTGTATCCTCCAAAGCTTGCTCCTTCTGGGCTTCGCCACCACAGGCCTCTCCAACAGCTACAAGGTACTTCGACTCCAGCAAAGCCAAGGCAGCCTGGCATGCCAGAAGATCCTGCTGCAGCTGCAGGTTCAGCCCTGCCTCAAGGACAGGATGAACTTCAAGTTCCCTGAGGAGATGGAGCACCCACAGCAGTTCAAGAAGATGGAGGCTGCCTTCCTCATCCACCAGATGCTCCAGAATGTCTTCTCTGTCTTCGAAAATGATTTCTCTAGCACTGGGTGGAATAAGACCGTCGTTGAGAGCCTCTTTGATCAACTCCATACGCAGATGGACCGCCTGAATAAAATCCTGGAGGAAAGATCAAAGGACAGCTCAGCCTGGAGAGACTGCACGGCCATTCTACCCTTGAAGAGCTACTATCGGAGGCTGCAGAGGTACCTGAAAGACAAGGAGTACAGCACCTGCGCCTGGATGGTGGTCCGAACAGAAATCGTGAGGAACTTTGACATCATTCGTGGACTTACTGATTGCTTTCATAACTGAGAGACCTCTGCCTCGGAGACCAGGCAGCAATTTCAGACACTCTCTAAGTAGCAGAGACATGAAGTGACTGCTGGCAAAAGTACTGTTTGAAAGGTCAAAAGAAGACTTTATATTTTATTAATTTATGAGTTAAATTATTTTCCACTATTTATTTAAATTTTAACCTTGAAGAATAAAATATTTGTGATACAAAAGTTAACATGTTTTTCTGGGACTATGTTACTTCACTTAGCATAATATATACCTCATTTGTGGATGCTAGCACCAAGCACCTAGTTGTAAGGCAAACTGAGCAATGTCAATGTTATATTCCCCCTCTTCTGAAGGCAACTGTGCTCTTATTATATGAGTCCCTTAACAGGCTTGAGAATTAACCCACCACTTATTTTCAGACTTTGTAATCTTGGTATATGGGTGGAGGTTATGTAGGCATATTTTAGAGAAATATAAATTTAAAAAGGAAAAAAATGTGAATCCTGAAATATGATATAAAAATGACCTACAGTTTGTTTTCATATGACATAATTTTAGTATAGGTGTGAAATATGTTGAAGCAATACAGATTAGAGGGAACAGCAACAGCAGAGGAGCTGGGTCAGGCAATTGACTGAAACAGTAAAGTTCTCCCAAAGACAATAATCCTCTGCTTTGAAAAACTTTGAAAAGACTCAGAAATAAGATACAAAGCAGGTATGGTAGGGTGCATGAACTTGGGTAGAGTGGGGGCCTGGAAGGGGAGATGTGTCTAGATTGGACTGAGAAATGATGTGTGAAAGGCACAAAACTTCAACCAAATATTTTAAAAAGTTAATATGGTAATTTTAATTTAAACTGATTTATAGAGCCACCTATGTTAATAATTACTGAGCAGTTATTTGTAAAACAGTCCTGCAAAGTAGTGTGGTTTCTGCCCCCTGCCTTTGAGGAATTTGAAATCCAAGGAAGACACATGTAATATACAAGATAACAGGTATTTGAGGGACTTGGAGCTTCTAGGGAGGTGGAAGTAGTGCAAACTGCCATGGGTTGAAAAGAAGAGGCAAGTGAGTGGTTCTGGAGCCAGAGCCTGGGATGTTGACTGCCCCACTGGTTCTCTGGGCTCTGTAGCTGGAAGTTTAGAATCTCCAGAGGAGCATGCCAGCTGTTGAATTCACCCTAAGACCTTCGCTAGCAGAAGAGCGCTTTGCTCCAGCAAGGCTTTAAGATGTGTGTGTGTGTGTGTGTGTGTGTGTGTGTGTGTGTGTGTGTTCCATCCCTGTGGATGAGAAGCCCCATGCACTTCCCTGACACTTTCTCTTGCTTTTCATGAGACAGCTAAGATGTCTAGATTTCTGTGAGAAGCTGAGAATATCTGTCAGTTCCCAGAGGACAGTATAAAAGGAGGAACTGTCCTTCTACCCTAGCCATCTCAGTTTTGTCCCTTTTTTTTTTTTTTCTTTCAGAACTGTCAGCTTCGAGCCCCACAACTTGGTCACACAGAACCCTGAGTATATGCTGTCAGGCTTTCCAATGCTCTGCAACTCTGAAGTAGCATGCTCTCAAAACCAACTCCAAGCTGAGTAGATCAGATTAAGTTTAGTTTTAGCTAAGTGGAAAGGCAGAAAGTACAACAAAAGGAGAAATTCAGGGAAGACTGGAGCTAGGGGCACCAATTCTTTCAATGATTACTATGAAAAACCAAGCCTTTTAAGGAACTCTTTTGGTACTTGGCCAACACGTGCCAACTGGGTAAGTTTTGGTCCCTGTATCCATCCCGTAGGAACTTGGACTTTCATTTGCAGCTACCATTTCCTGAGAGAGTCTAATGAAATAGGCACTGTGCAGAGCACAGTGGATACGATTGATTTGCTCCTCTTCATATACACCACTTAGGTACACCTTATTCTGTCTTCCAGGGTAGGCAGAAAACTCTCAGAGAGATTTAATAATTGCACCAAGTTCATTTGGCTCATAAATGGAGGTTTCAAAAGGAAGTAGACTCATGAATCTACTTTTTCTAGGCATTCCCTCTAAGAGCAGTACATTTATTTTTAATATACTTTTATTGATGTTTTGTGTATTTCATACATCATTTTTCAGTTCATTTAGACATATTCCCCTTTCCCTGCCCCCCACCCCACCCCAGTTCATGCACTCTGCCTTACATGCCCTGCATCTTTCTCTCATCTCTCCAAAGTTTTTCTCTGCAAAAGTTTATTGTCCTAGGCAGAATTCAACCACATCAGTCTGTTCCTTGACCCAGTCCTCATGCTGCTGTGGTTCCCATCCAAGTGTACCGCTCCAAAATATGCCCATGTACACATCATGAACCAGGAGTTGACATTTTCCATTTAATGTTATATTACTCTAAAATATGAATATATACCTTCGGCCCATATACATTAATTACTATGTCTGAAAGTAAGTGGTAAGTTAATTCTAGGGCTCATTACTAGATTCACATTATAATATCACAGTTGCTTTCAGATAGAAAGAAATATAACAATAATGTTGCTGAGCTTGCCTTTTAATTGGGAGATTTGGTACTAGTATCCACAAATGAGGAAAGCTAGTCCCCATTTGTTTGGGGGGAATGTGTTACTTCACTTACCATAATGGCTTTGAGTTCCATCCATTTACTTCCAACCTCCAGTTCAAAAATTCATTATATCTTTCTTGACCACTGCATAGAACTCCATTGTGTAGATGTACCACATTTTTGTTATCCACTCATCAGTTGAGGGGCATTTGGGTTGGTTCCAACTCTTCGCTATTGTGAAAAGAGCTAAGAGCAGTACATTTAAATGAAGCTCAGTAAATCTGAGCTTCATTTAAAAGGGTGAAAATGAGAGTCAACTTCCGGCTGGTGATCGGCCTGTGGGGCTTACGGACTGGTGGCGATGGCATGCGCAGCCGCAGCCGCGCGGTCCCCGGCGGACCAGGACAGGTTCATCTGTATCTATCCTGCTTACTTAAACAATAAGAAGACCATCGCTGAGGGGAGGCGGATCCCCATAAGTAAGGCTGTTGAAAATCCTACAGCTACGGAGATTCAAGATGTATGCATAGCAGTTGGACTGAATGTATTTATTGAGAAAAATAAAATGTACTCCAGAGAATGGAATTGTGATGTTCAGTACAGAGGCAGAGTCCGGGTACAGCTCAGACAGGATGACAGCAGCCTCTGTCTTGTACAGTTCCCATCACGTAAGTCAGTAATGCTGTATGCAGCAGAAATGATACCCAAACTAAAAACAAGGACGCAAAAAACAGGAGGCGCGGACACAAGTCTTCAGCAAGGAGAAGGCAATAAAAAAGGGAAAGGCAAGAAGAAGAAGTGATGTGTGAGCACCAGGACAGTCCAAGGAGGGACATGGACGGAGGCGTCTGTGTCCAAAAGAAACAGCCCTTTGTTTGCATCATTTAACTGAACTGTGAACACTTGTGGCTCCCATCTCCATCGTCAGCGTGAAATAAGTTTACACCAGTAGTTCACATCTGGCTTATATACAGTATAAAGAAAAGAGTTGTATGTATGGAAGAAAGAATATTTTTTAATGGGTAATGACTTTCCCATATGTGACTTGAAAATCCTGTATCCTCTGTGTAAACATATGTTTCAGGTAAATAAGTTTAATACAATTTGAAATACACATTTTGTTCACCTTTTAAGTTAATGAAATAAAAAAACTTAAACTGAAAAAAAAAGGGTGAAAATGATAGGAGAAAATGTTGGTAATAAAAAACCTACAAGACATAGGTATAGGAAAAGACTTTCTAAATCAGACAGCAGCTGTGCAAAAAATAAGGTCAACAATTGACAAATAGGACCTTATTAAACTCAAGAGCTTCTGTACAGTGAAAAAAACTAAAAAAAAATGAAGAGTGGGAGGAAGCCTTCACCAATGATACTTCTGGCAGAGCATTAACATCCAGAGTATATAAACTACTCAAAAAACGAAGGAGCAAGAAAACAAATGACCCACTCAAAAGATGGAGTCAAGAGCTGAACAGAGACTTCACAAATGAAGAAGTAAAGATGGATGAGAAACATCTTAAAAAGTGTTCAATGTCACTAATAATTAAGGAAATACAAATTAAAGTCACCTTAAGGCTTCATCTTACTCCAGTAAGACTGGTTGTGATCAAGAAAGCAAAGGATACCAAATGGTGGGGAAAGGGGAGCACTACTCCATTGTTGGTGGAAATGCAAACTCATGCAACCTCTTTGGGAAGCAGTGTGGGGAACTCTTAAGAAACTGAAAACGAGCCTACCACCTGACCCAGTCATACCACTCCTGGGTATATATCCACAAAACTTATCACAGAGATACATGCACATCTATGTTTATTGCAGTTCTATTCACAATAACAACGAGCTGGAAGCAACTCAAATGTCCTTCAAGCAATGAGTGGATAAAAAAATTATGTGCTACATCTACACAATGGAATTCTATGCAGCTGCAGCATTAAAGATGACATCATGAACTTTGTGGGTAAATGGATGGAACTAGAAGCCATTATGGTAAGTGAAGTAACACAGTCCCAGAAAAACAAACTATGTATGGTGCCCCTCATTTGTGGATACTAGCACCAATTCTCTCTTTAGAAGGCTAACTGAATAATTCCTTTTTATTTCTCTGTTTTTTAGTGAATAAAATATCTGATGTTACTCATCAACTTGCTATGTAATGTAGGAAAGCAAAGTAACATTGTTTCTTTACCTGCATACAATTCTACTATCAAAATGTGAATCCTAAACATGTTTTGGAATTAACCTATAGTTTATTTTCAGATGTCATAATTTTGGTAGATCTACAGCATCCATTTAGGCATATTTTAGAAGGATATAAATAGGAAGGAACAACAACAGCAGCAGCAGCAGCAACAACAACAACAACAACAAAACCCACTGGTTCAAATAACTGGCTTAAACAATAAACTTATGCCCCAAACTGTAAACTTCAGCATCAAAAAATTTAGAAAAGACTGAGAAAAAGATGCAAGACATGTATGCCAGAATGCATGATTTCTGGTGGAGAGAGGGCAAGGAAAGGGAACTGGGTCTAAATTTGACTAAGAAATATTGTATGAAATACTAAAAAAACTTCAATAAAAAAAGATACGCTAAAAAAAAGGAGGGTGAGGGGCTGGAGAGATGGCCTAGCGGTTAAGAGCGCCGACCGCTCTTGCAGAAGACCCAGGTTCGATCCCTAGCACCCACATGGTGGTGGAGAACCGTCTGAAACTCCAATTCCAGGAGAACTCCAGTTCCAGGGGAATCCGACACCCTCTTCTGACCTCCGCGGCATTGCACGACACGGGTGCACAAGCTTGCATGCAGACAGTACATTCATACACATACAGAAATAAATTTAAAAAATTTAATAAAAAAATGCTATTTAAAAAAAAAAGGAGGGTGAGCTGGCAGGTTGTGGTGGTACACACCTTTAATCCCAGCACTCGGGAGACAGAGGCATTTAGTTCTCTATGAGTTCAAGGCCATCCTGATCTATATAGTGAGTTCTAAAGACCTTGTCTTTATAAAAAAGTGAGAAGACATCTGTCCAGGGGCCAGAGAAGCTACTGTTGTGCTGACAGCGAGCGCTGGGCTTCCCTTTCTGATTCAAAGTGTGCGCCAAGAGGGCCATCCTCGTGTGTCTACATCATGGCCCCAAACCAGTCAAGTGCCTTGAAAATTCCCTCTTCCTACAACCCCTTACCTCAGTTTTTCTAGAAGGGCTTCTTCAGCAGGACCCCCACTATCTCAAATCAAGGACATGCTCAGCATTTAAAAATGCATGGACAGGGGCTGGATAGATGGCCTAGTTGGTTGAGAGCGCCAACTGCTCTTGCAGAAGACCCGGGTTCGATCCCCAGCACCCACATGTCGGCTGAGAGCTGTCTTTAGCTCCAGTTCCAGGAGAATCTGACGCCCTCTTCTGACCTCTGCGGCATTGCACGGCACGGGTGCACAAACCTATATGCAGACAGTACATTCATACACATACAAAATAAATAAAAAAAATTTTTTAAAATGCATGGACAGACCAGGCAGTACTTAGAGCAGCCACGAAGATGATGAATACGTCAGCAATGGGTCTGCTAACCATCTTCTCTGGACCACACTGGAAACTGGACCAGAAACTGGACTATTTCTAAAAAGGCCTGCTGTGTCTATGTGCAGGGATCAGAAAGATGAGACAGAAAGGCTACTTCTGCATAATTTTAGATACGGACAGATCTAAGCTTACTCTATCCCAAACACCTAAGTATCTCTATAAACAGGGGGCAAATGAAAATAAAAATTAATTTGGGCTGGAGAGATGGCCTAGCGGTTAAGAGTGCCGACCGCTCTTACAGAGGACCCGGGTTTGATCCCCAGCACCCACATGGAGGCCGATAACCGTCTGAAACTCCAATTCCAGGAGAACTCCAGTTCCAGGGGAATCCGACACCCTCCTCTGACCTCCACGGCATTGCACAACACGGGTGCACAAACTTGCATGCAGACAGTACATTGATACACATACAGAAATAAATAAATACCGGGCGTGGTGGCACATGCCTTTAATCCTAGCACTTGGGAGGCAGAGGCAGGCGGATCTCTGTGAGTTCGAGGCCAGCCTGGTCTACAGAGTGAGTTCCAGGACAGCCAGAGCTACAGGGAGACCCTGTCCCAAAAAGACCAAAAAAAAAAAAAAAAAGAAAAGAAAAATTAATTTTAATGAGAAGGAAAAGAGTCCAAAAGGTGTCATTTGCATATGTTAAACAGGTAACAGCATATGAAGGCTAAGACAAAATACTATTTTACCTGACATAGAGAAATCATAAAGATAATACTCTCTAGAAAAATACCTAAAGAGACTCAATATAGAAGCTGAGATCTCTAGGATCTATGTCCTCTCCAGCCATGTATATTTGGTGAGTTTATAGTGCCACCCATGAGTTCACACCCATTGAGAGTCCAATTAACTAGCTGTTGATTACCCCCAGATAATGGTGCCACTACTATGCCAGTAGGGGCAGCTTGCTGTGCTGGTTGTTATGGTTATTTTTTTTTTTTCTGTATGTGTATGAATGTACTGTCTGCATGCAGGTTTGTGCACCCGTGTCGTGCAATGCCGCGGAGGTCAGAAGAGGGTCTCGGATTCCCCTGGAACTGGAGTTCTCCTGGAATTGGAGCTTCAGACGGTTTTCGGCCGCCATGTGGGTGCTGGGGATCGAACCCGGGTCCTCTGTAAGAGCGTCGGCGCTCTTAACCACTAGGCCATCCCTCCAGCCCGGTTGTTATGGTTATTAACCTTTAGGGATGGGTTGGACCATTGATTGAGTTTCTCCCTTAACAGTTTGCATATTATCATCTAGCATTATGAGAGCTAAACTTCAAGTACAAGGCTTCCAGGTCAGTTCCTGTTCCATTGCACCATATCCTGTATCCGAAGTATGTCTGTCTTCAGCAGTAGGGTCTTACCTATTCTAGGAGATAACCAAGAGCTTTGGCAATAACATGTGTTATTTTGGGAGTCTCCTGGACCACTCTCACCAACCACTCAAAGGAGGGTCTCTTCTGTCTGGTAATGTGTTCCTTGCCAAACAGCCTCCAGGTGTATATACCCACTAATGTATATAATGCACACCGTGTGTGCATTTCTCATGGGGTTATGGGGACATCAGATTTCCTTCTGGGTTCCCTAGCCTGAAAAGATTCATTCACCTCTACTCTTTTCGGATCCATCTGACCTCCTTCCCCTGTCCAAGCACCCCTGTTTCCTCCTCCTTCCCCCAATAACACCCACATCCCATCATTCCCCCCTCATGACTTCCCTCCCCCCACGCCATAGCTGCTTGCATGTCCCTCTCTCCTCCCCTCCCAGCTGAACTCTCCCAATTTGCCCACCTCCCCCTGGTAACATCTGTTCCCTATTATTCCTTTACCTCTGTGAATCCTTTCCATTTTTCACAACCCTCTGTAACTTCAGTTCCAGGGGATCTGACACCTTCTTCTGGCCTCAGTGGGCACCAAGCATGCACTCCTAGGTACAGATATACATGCATTCAAGCAAAATACACATACACGTAAAAATAGAAATAAATCTTTTTTTAAAAATGAAATTTCTCTGAATCTTTTTCTCCATGTTAACTGTTTTAAAACATCAGTTTAATTGTTTTATATTTCTTGGAATGGATAGTTTAAAGCAAACTCTAGTGTTGGACTAGAAGTGCCATACAGCATTCCCCTAATTAATGTGAACTGATTAATTACTTAACTCGTTAATTTATTTTCTGGAGAGTGCTCCAGGAACTTATTCACATCAAAGAATTATCACCAATTCAGCAAATTCTGTTTCAGTTGATATTCTATTTGAAATCTCTGCTGTTTCACAAGTTCCTGTGCAAAGTGAGCTTTAAAAACCTCACATTGTTTAAACTATACTTTCCCAGCAATTAAAATCAAATGCAGCCCACTTCAAAATATCCTCTTAAGAAAATGAGAAGACATAACAGATGGAGAATATATCTCCAGTCATAGGTGCATCAATAAAGAACTCTTAATGGTAAGAAAGCAAATAATCTTGCTTGATTCAAGGAGACCCATATTTGCTTTATTGGTTTAGTGGCCTTTGGTAACACTCTCTGGTATTCCAGAGACCATCTGTACACTTGCATGTGTGGTCTCAATACATCTTTCCCATGTTAATGTCAGGTCTTCGACAGCAAGGCCTTATCACCTCTCTTCTTGCAGGTATCCCAGTTTAGAGGCAAGGAGCATTTACCTTTTGTGGGGGTTTGGATCCTCAGGCCAACATCTACTTGGTAGAATAATCCATTGCTGATGTCAGAGCTCCTGTATCAATATATTTTGCTTAAGTGCATAGCTTAAGGAGACTTTAGTATTATATTTGGTTCTGAATAGAGAATAATCCTTTTCACAGTTCCTATGTCTATTAGTCAATTAAAGAAGGCAGTTTTACCAGTTTTATAAGAGATTACCTCTATAATAGTTGTATCCAATTTACAGTTGGAGAACGACCTCATCATCAACATATTTCTCCTTGTTCTATGGGGGGGAGGTAAGAGAGCCTCTCGTATTAAAACCTTTGCAGCAAGCAAGACTCCTCCATCAGCACCAGCTACACCTCACCTGCCTGGAAATACTGTGCAGCAGAGGCAGCCATATGCCTGCATATCCCAAATCTAATTGGCTATTAGCTTACATCCTCTAATGGTTAGGAGATGTTATAAGCCACAGTAAGACCCTGTCATATTTAACAGAAAAAAATGTAATTCATGGATTAACATACCATCCAAACATCTGTGTCTATACCAAAGTAACCTACCATAACAATTAGTACTGTTTAAATACCTATATATCTAATTGCTTGTGCTTCATTAGTAGGATTGAAAAGTTATTCCTGGACAAACTGTCAGCCCATGAAAGGAAACAGCCAGAATTGACCAGAGTCCAAGACAACAGCTCCAGAGAAAGTAGACTGTTTTGCTTCTCATCCACCTGTGCCCCTTTCCTAAGCCTAGGGAACAATCTGCAGAAGAGGGGGCATGGTAGAATGTAAGGTCTGCGATTGGGGTGAGTGGTGAAACTACAACAATATAGTTTGGACACTCATTGGATCAACTTGATTGAACATACAACCCCCCCCCCCCGCTGGATGGTGGGACCCATGGGCTGTGTGGGTTTGGGTACAACTGCTTGCAAATTGGTTTTACATGAAGGATGTTTGTACTCATGAATTATCACTTACTGTTAAAAAATGAAAAAAAAACTGAGAGAAAGATGCAGGACAGTTATGGCAGAATGCATGATCTGGGATGGGGTGGGGTGGGGTGGGGGGAAGGGAAAGGGAAATATGCCTGAACTGAATTGGAAAATGATGTATGAAATACACAAAACACCAATAAAAAAAAAAAGCAAATAATCTAAGATTCACAGGCGCTCGCCTTTAATCCTAGCACTTGGGAGGCAAAGGAAGGTGGATCTCTGTGAGTTCAAGGCCAGCCTGGTCTACAGAGTGAGCTCCAGGCCAGCTGGGACTAAAGGGAGACCCTGTCAAAAAATACCAAAAAAAATTGAATTGCTGTTTCATCAAAGGAGATACACAGATGGCAAGTAGAGCAAGAAGATGTGATGTCATGATGGGATGTTAAGCTAATGCAACTTAACCACAAGGAGACACCACACATATTTCTCAGAATAGCTATGGTTGAAAGACTCACATTAACAAGGATATGGGGTAATTATGATTCTCATTCACTGCTGCCTGAAATTTAAAAAGTAGTACAATTACTTTGGAAAGCCATTTTGCAAATTCTTAAAAAGGTAAATGTATGCCAAACACTTGATTCAATGAGTCGACTCCCAAATAAATACTGTATACAGACTTACTTTCTGAAATGGATTCTGCTGAAGGATTGATAGATAACAGATAGAAAGATAAATCATCTTCTGTCATCTTCCTGACACCCTTTGAGGAAAATATGGTTTTTTTATTTTTTTTTTAACTGAACCACATAAGTGAATTTTTTTTTTAACTGAACCACATAAGTGGTTCAGTTAGGATAAGCAAGTTTCCCAAGTTGGCAAAAAGCAGAGGCACATTTGTAATCAGAGATCACACTCTCCTTAGCCTACTACAAAAGCAAATGTTATTTTCATTCAACTACATAGCACTAATGTAGTCATCCAGGGAGGGGATCAGAAGCTCTATTGGCCCGTGGCTCAAACTACATTGTTACAGCTCCTGGCTTAGTGCCTAGAGCTGCACTAACATCTAAGGGCCTGCTGAAGCCTATCAGGGAAGGGTGATGTGGTCCCTTCTATCCCCATTCAGAAAGGACACCCTTCCCCGTATCTCGAGAAAATGGCCAGAAATTCCCTTCTGCTTCTGCTCCCTTGCCAGACTCTACAGAGAGTGGTTTCCTTAAAGCTTTTGGAGTTAACTGTCTGGGCTGTGAGTCATCATTTTCCCTAGCAGGCTGCATTTCCTTTTCTCAACCATGCCAGTTTTGAGCATGAAGCTCTTGAGTGCAGTTTCCCTTTCAAGCCTCACACACACTGCTTTCGTTATCTCACAGGAAGGCTAAAAATCGAAAATGTGCTGCCTGGTTCTAGACAAATACACAGCACGTTTCTTTTGCCCTTCACTTTTAACCTATTAGCTCATTTTGTTCTCGTAGGAAAGTCCAGAGGTAAGACAATTTTCAAAACAGAAAATGACAAGGAATGCATGGATTAGAATGCTATAATATATAAATTTAAAGTTCAAATGTTTAAAAAGTTGGCTATACTCTATTGGCAAAAGCAAATAATATGGGGAAATACAAACCTGAGAGCCAGCGTGGGTTCTGCCACTTGCTAACCGTATGAACTTGGGTATGTTGATAAGTTGGAAATAATACTACCTCAAACTCTTCAGATTGCTGTGAGAAACAAACAGGATGTCTGACTCAGTCCAGGACAGAGCCATGCCTATAGAAGATGTCAATGTTGGGGCTGGAGAGATGGCCTAGTGGTTAAGAGTGCCTACTGCTCTTGCAGAGGACCCAGGTTCTATCCCCAGCACCCACATGGTGGCTGAGAACCATCTTTGACTCCAGTTCGAGGGAAATCCAACACCCTCTTCTGACCTCCGTGGCATTGCAGAACATGAGTGCACAGACCTACGTGCAGACAGTACATTCATATACATAAAAAATAAATAATTTTTTTAAAAGATGCCAATGTTAAGCTTAAAAATGGATAAAGAGTATAGAAATTTTGTAACAGCAGTTTAAACGAACTTCTGGAACGCTCATCCTGAGAAGCAGGTAGTAAGTAAGGAGGCAGCTAAAAGAGAATCTCTCTCATGATGGGATCTAAATAAAGATATTTTATTTTAAAAACCAAAGTCATATTTCTAGATAAGAAATTGGAAAAGTGTTTATATATTCAGCATATGTGACAACAAATGTGTGCAAGTAATTCCCAAAATACCAATTTCAGTATGTGGTCCCTAGAAGGTTATTTAAAAAGCAAGGCCAATTATTCCAAGTATCTGAAATGTCAAGAAAAAGATGGATACTGCCTGGGCTCAGGTTGTTGGGCAGGTTAAGCAGGAAGGAGAAGCAGTCTCTGCCAATCTCCTCTGATGTGTATCAACTGAACTCCACTTTTCCCACCTTACACTTGATAACCATTTCTGCCCACTGGCATCAGGACTGACACCTCCTGCTGTGAGAGTCAGGCAGACCCAACTCCAGGTGTGGACATTTGACCCAGGCTGGGCCCTGAGGATATTGGCATCTCATGCCCACAAAGACAGATTAGAAATAGAAATGTGTCCCCAAAGGAGGTCACAATAGTTCTTCTTGCTAGGGGGCTGGAGGAAGAGCACTGGAAATGGGTCTCCAGAGTTGAGTCTCAGGGAGGCCAAGCGTAGCTTGCAGGCTGTGCTTCGATGGCCTCTGGGGGAGGGGGGCTTCTGTGACAGGGCAACATTAGAAGAAGAAATCTTTAAAGAAAGCCAGCTCAAAGGACAGTGGAGGGAAATATACATGTTTGAAAATGATGTTTAGCTGTGTCTGGTGTCAGATGAATCTCATCATATCTGAGTCTAGAAATTGTAAAATTAAAAGGGGCTGGGAAATAATTTAGAAACCTATGTATCTAGTCCATGACTTTTTATTGGCATAAGCCATCTGTATGTTCCGTCATACTAAAATTTTGAGAGTTACTGCACCTAGATCTGCCTTTGAAAACATAGATCAAAAGCCTACTGAAACATACACACAAGAAGTATGTGCCAGACAGGAGAAACCTCCCTTCAACTTGTTGGTCAGAGTAGTCCTAGAGACTTCCAAAATAGCACAGACTATTGTCACAGCCCTTGATTGCCTCCAATAACTTGAAGGTAAGACCCTATTCTGAAGACAGGACATACTTCAGACACAGGACTTGAAGTAGTGACCAATTGACCTAGAAGCCTCCTCCTTGAAGATTAGCTTTCATGGTTTCAAAGGACATATACAAGCTGGTACGGGAGAAGCCCAATCAACAGTCCAGTCCCAGCTGTAAAGCCTAATGACGACAATGATGATCAGCTCAGCAAACTACCTCTATTGGTGCATAGTGGCACTTTTATCTTGGGGGGTAATCAACAGCTATCTGACTGGACTTAAGGTGCACAGATGGGCAGGAAATCATGTGGCACTGTAAACATAGCCAAATACACGTGGCTGGAGAGGTCATAGATTCTAGAGAAAATCCTGTCACATTCCTGAGCAAACAAAATTCCCTACTGTACGCTATATATGAATCCTTAATATTTACAGACAAGCATACCAGTCATCACTCATCATAGAAGCTTCTTTATGCATTAGATGGAATCTATCACAGAATTCCATAACTTGTTACACACAAAGGATGTCTATGAGATGCCCAACCCAAGTGACACAACTATAATGCACCTCTACACCTAGGGCTCAGGGAACATAACAGAACAAGGAACAGAGAGACTATTAGTGCATCTTTCAACTCTCACTAGTGAAGCTTCCTTATGCAGCAGAGGGTGATTAACATTGAAGGCCACAATTGGCCAAAATGTAGAGAATCAGAGACTGCAGAGTGTATGTCCCCTCCTATATTAAACCTCCCCCACCCCCAGGGCTCAGCGACCACTGTAGAATGGGGGAAGAAAGACTGTAAGAACCAGCAGTGTGAATGGCTGCAAGAGTCTTCCAGGCAGCTGGGAACTTACACCAATGGTGACAGCATGCACAAGACCCATGCGAACTCAAACTAGGCAAAAACCCAGCATAGAACTGGAGAAATGTCTAAGAAGCTCCAACTTTAGCTAAAGAACAATTGGCAGCTGATTGTTTAGGGAATAGAGGCTGACCAGGCCCCAGTGGATGGATGCAAACTTGACTGTGTGATATTAGGTGGAGGGGCTTAGGGGTACACACAGGGGAAGGGATCTAAATATGGTCAATGTAGTATATGAAATGCATAAAAATTCAATAAAATATATTTAAAAACTTATTATAAATAGTTGTTACAAGTAATATCCACAGAGGGGTTCGATGTTTGTAGCAATCTGAGGCTTTTCTTCCTTTCAATGTTCAGACAGGTCAACCTTTCAGTTGGCACTTTCTGGTACATCCTACTCAATGCAGGTGCCACAAAGGTTTTAATATGAGAGACTTTCTTGCCTCCCCACCATAGAACAAGGAGAAATATGATGATGATGAGTTCGTTCTCCAACTGTAAATTGGAGACAACTATTATAGAGGTAATCTCTTATAAAACCGGTAAAACTGCCCTCTTTAATTGACTAATAGACATAGGAACTGTGAAAAGGATTATTCTCTATTCAGAACCAAATATAATACTAAAGTCCTTAAGCTATGCACTTAAGCAAAATATATTAATACAGGAGCTCTGACATCAGCAATGGATTATTCTACCAAGGAGATGTTGGCCAGGGGATCCAAGCCCCCACAAAAGGTAAAGGCTCCTCTCCTCTAAACTGGGATACCTGCAAGAAGAGAGGCGATAAGGCCCTGCTGCCGAAGACCTGACGTTAACATGGGAAAGATGTATTGAGACCATGCATGCAAGTGTACAGATGGCCTCTGGAATACCAGAGAGTGTTACCAAAGGCCACTAAACCAATAAAGCAAATACGGGTCTCCTTGAGTCAAGCAAGACTCCACCGTCAGCACCAGCTACACCTCACCTGCCTGGAAATACTGTGCAGCAGAGGCAGCCATGTGCCTGTATATCCCAAATCTAATTGGCTGTTGGCTCTCTCCTTGGAGGAATAACCCATGGCTGATGCCACAAGTTTACATCCTCTAATGGTTGGGAGATGTTATAAGCCACAGTAAGACCCTGTCATATTTAACAGAAAAAAATGTAATTCATGGATTAACATACCATCCAAACATCTGTGTCTATACCAAAGTAACCTACCATAACAATTAGTGCTGTTTAAATACCCATATATCTAATTGCTTGTGCTTCATTAGTAGGATTGAAAGGTTATTCCTGGACAAACTGTCAGCCCATGAAAGGAAACAGCCAGAATTGACCAGAGTCCAAGGCAACAGCTCCAGAGAAAGTACACTGTTTTGCTTCTCATCCACCTGTGCCCCTTTTCTAAGCCTAGGGAACAATCTGCGGAAGAGGGGGCATGGTAGAATGTAAGGGCTGTGACTGGGGTGAGGATATTGTCAAACTTTTACTTTTTGCTGACTGAATGGGGCACGAGCTCTTCAAGCCTGGCAGGGCCATGGTGGTTCTGCCTGATGTCCCCTCCCGCACCTACACACAGGACACTCAACTCTGGTGAAGTCAGGCTATGGTAGCAGCCTGTATTGGCTTTCCAGGACTGTTCTAGCAAAGGGCACATGGGTGGGTCCTGGCATCTGTAGATGAAAACAGGCCGGACGCATGTGCGGAGAGGCGGCTTGCCGTGGCAGATCTTCCCCTGCTGGCTGCAACTTGATCTGTATTAAACTCTGACATAGCTTTGAGTCCTGAGTGCTGTAGAGCACCACTGACCTGTCTCATAGTCCTGGGAGCCTAAAGGCCAAGATCAAGGTGTTGGCAGGGTTAGTTCTCCCTGAAGACTATGGAGGATCAGTCCTCACCTCTCTTTTAGCTCCTGGTGTGTTGCCGTAACTCTATCTCTGCCTCTCTCCTTTTTCTCTCTGTGTGTCTGTGTCGCAATATCTCCCCTTTTATAAGGGCAGTAGACATTTCAGCCCACCCTGTTCTGACAAGATGCATCCTAATTTACCTAACTACACCTTCAACAACCCTATTTCCACATATCTCATCTGTGAAGTGTTGGGGGCTTGAGCTTCAGCATGTAGATGGTGGGGAGACTATTCAAGGTATGACAAGGGAAGATGAGATGCCTTGCTCTTCTCCCTAGACATCCCTTTGCGAGTATCTACTCTTCTGTTGGGTTTTTCCCCAAGAGTCCCCTCCAGGTACCTCAGCTTCCTCCATCTGCAGGAACCTGCAGCACAGAATCCCTCTACCTTCCTTAAAACCGCAGGAAACCAAAATGAGAAACAAGCAACTTAAGTGCCACAGAAATATTCAAAGGATGCTGAAATCATCTCTTCTGTCATGTTTGCTGCAGATTTTATAAATAGCTTAAAACACAAGAATTATTTGGTGAGCTGGCTTGAAACCACCTGGTCTCTGTTGGGCATGTGTGGATCCTGGCATCTGTATATGAAAGACAGGCCACACGCATGTGCGGAGGGTCAGCTTGCAGCCTCGGTCTCCCCTGAAGGCTGCAACTTGATCTTTATTAAACTCTGACATAGCTTTGAGTCCCATGGATTAATATTGACTTTAAACTACATCTCTGAAATAATAAATGTGGTCTGCATGAGGGATTCATTTTCTATTTACCTAAATTTATTTTGATTTCTTATGCCCTAATTGGATTTATTAAGCCAAAAGCACTCAGAGTTTCTGGGCCACATTATAGTACTTTCTCTGACTGACAAAGAAAGGGTTTTTTTTTTCTCAAATTGCTTCATCCTAAACCTTTAGCTCTCCTGTGGTTTCTCTAAGCTTGGGAAGTATATAGGCAAGAGGGTAGAAGACAATCCCACATCATATCCGCTACTGTACAGAATGCTCCATCTCAATGCCTGGCATATAGTAAGTACTCAGTAAGTGGTAGGGTTTCTGTCTGTCTTTAGAAAATTATTATCTATTACTATTACCTCAATAAATATAAGGGTGCCTGGTACAAAGCAGTCTATCCCAACGTCAAAGTAGACGTTTACAAAAACCAGGTTAGCTCAGACAACAATTCTGTTCTATGTAGGTTACACTATTGATATGCTCATGTCACTATTGTCAATAAAACAGTGTCCAGGTAGCTCAAATATATTCATGGAATAAGAAAATGCCCTAGACTCTTCTCTTTAGACTCTGCGTTCTATAAGCTCACTATCTCTCACTGTGAAATTCCATGGGCATTGTTGTCTAAACTCAGCATTCCATTGGAAAAGTCAGCAGGTTTTGTGCCTGACGATAGACTTCTAGGGTCACCTCACTCCCTAGCCCCTGGTAATAAAAACCTACATGCAAGCACATGCACGTATGCACGCATATATAATAACCCAAGCACCTGTCCATCTTCACATATTTGAACACAAGGAGCTGTTATCAGTCCTTTACAAGTCCATGTCCCTTTTTAAATCTTACTTCCATGATCATCAGTTGGGAAGGGAAACGACAGATAATTCTTAGGCTAAGTAATTAGGAACAATGGAGCCAAAGGCTTACTAAATGGCTTGGGTAAGGGTAATGAACCATGGAATACCAAACTGTGATAACTGCATCATCTTACACACCAGTAACATTTTCACCAAGTCTAAACCTCTTCTAATTGACTGTCTCACCTTTCTCCATTTATTACACCTCTATTTCATTTTTTAAATTTTTATTTGATAAATGATAAGGATCCAAAGAGAGATTAATAGTGGAAGGACATAGTTGGAGAACAGTTCACAATTCTGATTTGTTGACTTCCATAAATGGGAAAGAGACTGCTCTGTGTACTAGCCTTGCCTGATTGCACACTGCCTTGATACTAACTGGTCACCCACCTCACTGTATGAGAAATATGTTTTGCCTCCAGAAAAGAATAAGCCATCTCTCCCACCCTCAGGTAAGACAAAGTAGAAGACAATATCTTTCATAAAGTTCCCCAAGTTGGCCACACAGCAATAATGTTTTCAGGTACAAAACAATGATTGTCAGCCAGGTACAGGATCCCACCTAGGCCACATGACTAACCCAGGAGAGCCCTCTTCATCATAGCTTTATCAGCATAGCATCTGAACTTCAGGAAGTAGACCTGCCACAACTCACATTAGAAATCTCCAGACTAAAAACCTGTTACTTACTTTAAATGGTAAAAACAAGAAGGATTCAAAGTTATGCCAAAATTTAACTCCTCTGAGGATGTTACTTTTTAGTAACTCTGTGTATTTAATGAGGAGGGGCTATATTAGGCATATGCTCACATGGATGAGGACTGTGTTGGGCATATGCTCACGTGGATGAGGGACTGTGTTGGGCATATGCTCACATGGATGAGGGACTGTGTTGGGCATATGCTCACGTGGATGAGGGACTGTGTTGGGCATATGCTCACGTGGGTGAGGGACTGTGTTGGGCATATGTGCATGTGGATGAGGGTCTGTATTAGGGACATACTCATTCCTTCATTTTCTGTGTATTTATGTGGCCGCCTTCTACACATATATATTGGGCAGTTTACAGCATGCAGGACATTGGAGAGGACATACCTGTCCTGGAGGAGCTCATTCTTAGTGGTGAAACTTAGCAGTTAGAGGCAACCAGGTGCAGTCATGGAGGTGTGAGAGAGCTACCAACCCAAGTCCTTCCCATCAACCATGAGTGCAATCACCTAGCTGGTGGAGTAGACACATAACACCAGTGGCCAGCCTGGGGATGCTGAGCATGATGATGAGCTTGCCTTCTCCCCCTCCACCTGCTTGGACCTTCCTTAATCCACTCAGCAGTCTACAGGTCCTACAAAGACAGACAGGAATTTTAGGAGCCAACTTCATGATCATTCAGCTGAAGGCAATAGAAACTCAGCTCCAACTACATTAAGTAAAAATGGAGTTGACTGGAAGAATGGAATTTCTCATAACATCTAAGTGATTGTTGAGGAGACCACTACATTCAATACATCCCTCTACACCCAACCTTTCTCATTTACAGGATGTGTTTTAAAAATAATGGAAGCAGAGGCAGGCAGATCTCTGTGAGTTCAAGGCCAGCCTGGTCTACAGAGTGAGTTCCAGGCCAGCTGGGGCTACAGGGAGACCCTGTCTCAAAAAAAATGGATAATTGTAACACTTAAAAACCCCAGCATTGGAAGTGCAAGTTTGTAATATCATGGGGCTGGGAGAGCTACTAAGATAATTGCACATATATGTACACATCCACAAGTGCACATGTGTATGTGCATACACACACACACACACACATACATAGAGACAGAGACAAACAGGGAATGTCCTTTTATTCTCCCTGTCCAGTTTGTCTGATTCCTGAGAAATGGGCTGGCCCTCAGGGCTTCTGGTCTAAGCACTGCAGCAGGAAGAGAAGGTGCCTGGCCATGCTATCAGTTTACGGTGGTAAGAAGAAAGGCCAGGATGGACCCAAGAAAGACTGATCATGTTTTGATTATCTATGTCTGTATGCCCTGGAAGAAAAATGGCATTTGGAGCTTCGGAGCCAGGGAGGGGGTATGTCAGGAGAACAGGGATGAAAGGAGGAGTGGAGTTTTTGGCCCAAGATGGCAAATGATTCCCTATTTTATTTGTTCTAATCTTCATGTGTGTATGCGCACATGTGTGTATGTGTAGAATTGGGGGGGGGGGGAGAAGCTACCAGCAGCTTCTCCTGGGAGCTGAAGCTAAAGCACAAAGCTTCAGCTGGCTGTGGGGTTCCCACAGCCCAGCCTGGCCTGGCTTACTTGTCCTGACTCAGGCTTTTGGCCTAGGGCATTGGCTGTTGCCCTTCCATGGCAGAAGAAAACCCACCTATCCAGGATCCACACCCCTAGGTCACACAGTCTGGTGGCCAGCTGCAGGCCTCTGTCCAGTCAAGACCAGCTAGCCAAATCAACACACACTTCCCGAGTCTGCAGAGCAATCCCTTTCTAGCCAAAACCTGCTAGCAACGACCTCGAACCCTTTGCCAAAAGGGCCTAGTTCACGAATTCGGGGACTCCCCAGATGATGCTGAAAAAGGAAAACCCATTTATTTGCCCACAGCATTCCGTTTTCATACCCAGAGTGACATATCTCAGAGCATAGTTTCAGACCCCGTGCGTCCTGTTCCTTAACATCAGCAGTAGGAGAACTTGTGAATGCCTTTAATCCCAAGGCAGTGTCGCAGGTTTGCGCAGGCGAATCCTGCCTATGCCAGGTTATGATGGAAGCAGACAAGCAGGTAATTTAACACAAAGAAGCCACAGGTGGCCTCCCTTTTACCTACCGGGGGACCAACCAAGAAGACACATGAAGATCCAGAGTGGAGAGAGAACAAAGAGAACAGGGTTCAAAACTGAACTTTAGGGTTGAGACAAGGGCAGCCAGCCTCCGGAGCCAGGGCACACCAGTTCCCGGGAGCTGGAGTGTGTGTGCTGGACCCCGTGAAGAACCTTACCGCAGAACACAAATATTTTCCTGACCTTTAGTGCTTTTGTATTGATCTCAAAATTCTGAACTCAGGACTTGGCGAATAAGAAAAGAAGTAAGTGAAGACCAAAGAGTGGGACAGAGCAGGCTCGGGCACCAGAGCGATGGTGGCAGCGGTGGCCACAGTGCTGGGAGGCAAGGATGATGAGTGCTGTGTGCCCCTCCAACCTAGCCACGCACTCTCCAAGGGCCAGCCTGGGAAACTGAAGTGGGACATGACTGTCATGTTTCAATCAGAAGATTTAAAATATGACTCTCATAAGAGCATGTCTCACCTGTTCTCCCTGATCAGGAAGGAAGGTGTGAAAACAGCAGATACTGAAAGAGCCAACCAGATCCTGGACCATGACAAACAAACAAACAAACAAACAAAAACACTTGATCCATCTGTCTCCTTGAGCAAAAGCAAAAAGTAGTTTTTCTCCAATATTGATGTCTTTCTAGCAAGAAATTCAAGCCAGCAAGTAACTATTGCCTCTGTTTGCTGCACAGAAGCCAAAATGATCTTTCTTAAACCTAAGTGTAATTATGTGGACAGAGTGCTAGAGATAGGAAAATAGGAACTAACATAATTGAAACCATGACCCCTTCCATGAGCATGGAACTATGGCCAACTCCCACGAATCTGAAGGTGTGACCTATGACTATGAACCTGAAGCTAGGGCCCCCTCTCATGAGCCTAGAGCCATGATTCCCCCCCTGTGAACCTGGAGCTGTGGTCCCCAACCATGAGCCAGGGATCCACACTCCTCTGATGGTGGGCTGATGGTGGGGCAGAATGGACGATGGAGGACCTCCTGATGTTGGGGACCAGTTTCAGCCATCGTCGAGTGGCTGCATTCCCTACAACCCCTCCTCCAAGGTCCCAGTAGATTCCACAATGGCAATGGCTTATACTGGGGAAAGGGGAGTATATTTTTCTGTCACTTACAGATTCTAGTCTTGGGAGAACTGATCCTCAAGAACAGACTCCCCTCTTCGTTTTATGGCCGGCTGTGCTCTTTACTCCACGTGTGGTCCTAGGTACTCAGCAGTTGGCGGTGGACCTTCCCACTCCCAGACACTAAGAGGTCTTCCATCAGTTGACGGTGGGCCTTCCCCCTTCCCAGACACTAAGAGGTCTTCCATCAGTTGACGGTGGGCCTTCCCCCTTCCCAGACACTAAGAGGTCTTCCGGCAGTTGACGGTGGGCCTTCCCCCTTCCCAGACACTAAGAGGTCTTCCGGCAGTTGGCGGTGGGCCTTCCCACTCCCAGACACTAAGAGGTCTTCCGGCTGTTGGCGGTGGGCCTTCCCACTCCCAGACACTAAGAGGTCTTCCGGCAGTTGGCGGTGGGCCTTCCCACTCCCAGACACTAAGAGGTCTTCCGGCAGTTGGCGGTGGGCCTTCCCACTCCCAGACACTAAGAGGTCTTCCGGCAGTTGGCGGTGGGCCTTCCCACTCCCAGACACTAAGAGGTCTTCCGGCAGTTGGCGGTGGGCCTTCCCCCTCCCAGACACTAAGAGGTCTTCCGGCAGTTGGCGGTGGGCCTTCCCACTCCCAGACACTAAGAGGTCTTCCGGCAGTTGGCGGTGGGCCTTCCCACTCCCAGACACTAAGAGGTCTTCCGGCAGTTGGCGGTGGGCCTTCCCACTCCCAGACACTAAGAGGTCTTCCGGCTGTTGGCGGTGGGCCTTCCCACTCCCAGACACTAAGAGGTCTTCCGGCAGTTGGCGGTGGGCCTTCCCACTCCCAGACACTAAGAGGTCTTCCGGCAGTTGGCGGTGGGCCTTCCCACTCCCAGACACTAAGAGGTCTTCCGGCAGTTGGCGGTGGGCCTTCCCACTCCCAGACACTAAGAGGTCTTCCGGCAGTTGGCGGTGGGCCTTCCCACTCCCAGACACTAAGAGGTCTTCCGGCAGTTGGCGGTGGGCCTTCCCACTCCCAGACACTAAGAGGTCTTCCGGCAGTTGGCGGTGGGCCTTCCCACTCCCAGACACTAAGAGGTCTTCCGGCAGTTGGCGGTGGACCTTCCCACTCCCAGACACTAAGAGGTCTTCCGGCTGTTGGCGGTGGGCCTTCCCACTCCCAGACACTAAGAGGTCTTCCGGCAGTTGGCGGTGGGCCTTCCCACTCCCAGACACTAAGAGGTCTTCCGGCAGTTGGCGGTGGGCCTTCCCACTCCCAGACACTAAGAGGTCTTCCGGCAGTTGGCGGTGGGCCTTCCCACTCCCAGACACTAAGAGGTCTTCCGGCAGTTGGCGGTGGGCCTTCCCACTCCCAGACACTAAGAGGTCTTCCGGCAGTTGGCGGTGGGCCTTCCCACTCCCAGACACTAAGAGGTCTTCCGGCAGTTGGCGGTGGGCCTTCCCACTCCCAGACACTAAGAGGTCTTCCGGCTGTTGGCGGTGGGCCTTCCCACTCCCAGACACTAAGAGGTCTTCCGGCAGTTGGCGGTGGGCCTTCCCCCTTCCCGGACACTAAGAGGTCTTCCGGCAGTTGGTGGTGGGCCTTCCCCCTTCCCAGACACTAAGAGGTCTTCCCCCTTCCCAGACACTAAGAGGTCTTCCAGCAGTTGGCGGTGGACCTTCCCACTCCCAGACACTAAGAGGTCTTCCTGCAGTTGGTGGTGGGCCTTACCCCTTCCCAGATACTAGGAGGTCTTCCGGCAGTTGACGGTGGACCTTCCCCTTCCCAGACACTAAGAGGTCTTCCAGCAGTTGGCGGTGGACCTTCCCATTCCCAGACACTAAGAGGTCTCCCATCCTTTTCCTTTTTCTCTCCCACAGCCGCAGTGCACCTTCACCTGTGTCCTGCAGAAAGTAAATCATCTAATTGAACTTCTAGAAAGAAAAATCACAGTCTTCCAAGTTTTTTAAAAAAGTCTTAATTCCATATGTGCTGAAATTGAACATACACAAGATTTAATGCCGAATAAGAAATTTGAGTCTTTTTTCATTATTAATATATTCCAATTGTTGATCATGTCTCTCCATTTATTCTAGGAGCATTTACTTGAGAGCTAAGTATACAATTTACCAAATACATTCATAAAGACATCCTCAGTCTATGCTTTACCAATAAGCTCATAAAATTAAATCTGAAAATTCATTATGAATAAAAATTTCAATGCCTGAAAAATAAAACAAAACACAAAACTTTATATATTTCATGATTTTCCCAGCAGCTGAGAAGAGTAAAGAAGTATTTATTTCTTCTGAATTAGAAAAGTCTTTTAATGTCATTTCATATCCCTTTCTGATCTCTAAAATGAGATGCAAAATGCCTGCCTCTGCCTCTCATTTATTTTAGAAGGACTTTTCTAGAAAGGTATAGGACATTATTTGTGCTGTGAAGATGAAACACCAGCCACTTGACTGATCCTGCTTTGACAGCTAATGAATGCCTGACAGTATAAGAAATGGTCATTGACAAAAACAAAAGAAACAAATGAATAGATTTAAAAAATTACTTATAAATATAGGGAAAAAAGCCAGGCTTGGTGGCGCACACCTCTAATCCGAGCACTTGGAGGCAGAAGCAGGCGGATCTTTGTGAGTTCAAGGCCAACTTGGTCTACAGAGTGAGTTCCAGGACAGCTGGGGCTACAGGGAGACCCTGTCTCGAAAAGACCAATATATATGAAAAAAGGTGACAGATGAACCTACTCTTCTGTATATTTTAGCCAGCTAAATCCAGAGTTAACAGTGGCCTGCTAGAAAATATTGATATTAATCCCAGTGCATGCTAAGTCTTACTATTAGAGCTTATATTTATGGATAAGATGTATTTTGATTTAATTTTTATATAAAGTCAGAAATAGGATACAAATACATTCTGTTGCACATGGATGTCTATTTGATGCACCACTAATTTCTAAAAAGAACATTTCTCCCTCGTTTAATATTCTGACAACTAGACAAAGCAGAATTTAGGGTAAAAGTTTTTATGTGGTTAAAAAAAGGAAGGCAAACATTTCACCTTGAATAAGAAAATAGTTCATCTTTTGAGTAGGTCATTCGTTTTCTTACTTCTTTGCTTTTTAAGTAGCTTATATATTCTGGATGTTAATGCTCTGTCAGATGTATCAGTGGAGAAGGTTTCTTCCCACTCCGTGGGTTTTCTCTTCACTTCCTTGATTGTTTCTTTAGCTGTACAAAAGCTTTTGAGCTTGATGAGGTCCCACTTACCAGCCGTTGTCCTTATTTCCTGTGCAGCTGATGTTTAATTTATAAAAAGTCTTTTCCTACACCTGTGTCTTATAGGTTTCTGCTAACTTTCTCTTCTATCACCTTTGGGGTTTCAGGTTTAAATGTGTTTAGGAATCAACCTATAATTTATTTTCAGAATTTGTAATTTTGACTTATGTGTGGAGTTTATATATGCATATTTTGGAATAATATAAAATAAAAAATCTGAATCTCTAAAAATAAGAAATGGTCATTGAATGCACAATATGATTTCCAAGTTACATTATTTGAGATACTCAAATACTTAGCAAATGGTATGGATTAGTTATCTTTCTGTGGCTGTGATAAAATCCCCTGACCCAAAGCAACATACAGAAGGAAGAGTTTATTTAGGCTTACAGTTCCAGAGTGGGAGTTCATAATGTTGAGGAAGATACAGCAACAAGAGGCAAGAGCAGGAACCTGGCTTGTCACATTTCAACTCTCACATACAGAGAGCACCAACTGGAAGTGTGGCACTTGGTTGGCTCTAAACTCTCAAAACCTGGCCCCAGTGACATACTTCTTCCAGCAGGGCTTCTATCCTAAAAGTTCCATAACTTCCCCCAAACACCACCACCAAATGTCTGAATACATGAACCTAGGGGAGACATTTCTTTCAAACCACCACTCGGTGGACAGCTGAAGGCAATAGCAAATAACTGCCAAAAGCCTCAAAAGTGTTTATTCCCTTCGATTTGGCCATTCTGTTCCAGAACTTTTTGCTAAGGGAATTATTTGTCAAATTTTGAAAAGATGCTAATGATGTCTATTAGTAATTCAAAAATTGGGAGTAAGATATGCAGCTCTAACTACAGATCAACTAAATTTTGTTAATCCTTCAGATTGAAAAATTATGCATTCATTAAAACCAATGGGGCTGGGAGGTGGCTCAGCAGAACTGAGGGGGAAGAAATAGGCATGTCGCAGGGATCCATCAGCCTAGGCCAGCTCAGTGAGTTCCAGATTAAGTGAGAAATCTTGTCTCAAAAAATAGGCTGGATAAATAAAGAGGAAGAGGAAACACCCACTGTAAATCTCTGGCCTCCATTCATGGAGTACAGGCATGCACACACATGGGCATGCATACCCCACACACACAACTTACATATATCTCATGAGAAAATAATAAAAACAAATATCCCAGACCTCTGTGTATTGACTTAGAAATTATTTCAGAACTAACACACTAAGTGCCAATGATAAATTTTCAAATAATATATACACTGTTTTATGAAAATTACATATATAAATATGCAAGGAATAAAGGCTAAAAAATAGTGGTGTGCCCAGATACCAAAATATTAAAGAGACTGTCTGCAAGTCTGAAGAATACATTTCTTTCTTCTTTGAATGTTTTCTGGGTGATTAACACATTTAGTAGTAGGTAACGACTTTAATAATCATTTAACAATACTAAAGCTATCTCCAATTTAAGACTAAAATACATGGACTGCAGTTGTATCGCGGTCATCTACCATGCTTGTATCCTGCTGTTCCATTCACTCTTCCATGTCCCTGAGAACATGAAAATAAGCTCTGCTTAAGATAGTTATAAGCCCTGATTTAATTTCAGAGAATCTTATAATGGTAGTAGTTTATACCTCAATGAAATAGTAAGGCATTCCTAAATCCTAAACCCATTCATAAACCTTTTCATTGTTGGGAAATATTCTACTTTGGGATTTCAGAGCCTTCAGTACCTTTCCTCTCTCACCATTAACTTGTTTGGACAAATTGCTCTCCGAGACTCCTTAGAGGGCCCTCAGAGGAGTTTCAAAGGCTCAAACCCTACATGAATTTAACATTTCTCACTTAAGGATTTTATCTTATCTGGCTTCCTTCTCTCTTGAAGATTCTAATTGAATGTGAAAGATTTTTTTGTCCTTTTTTTTTTTTTTTTTTTTTTTTGTCTTTTTGAGACAGGGTCTCCTGTAGCCCCAGCTGTCCTGGAACTCACTCTGTAGACCAGGCTGGCCTTGAACTCACAGAGATCCACCTGCCTCTGCCTTTCGTCATTTTTTTTTTCGGTTCTTAGCCTCATCCTTTAATGGCTGCGCTATCCCCACAGCCCCCCCCCCTTTTTTTTTATAAAATAGAAGGTCTGGATTTAAAAATATGAATAGCTGGGTGTGATGGTGCACACCTTTAATCCCAGCACTTGGGAAGCAGAGGCAGGCAGATCTTTGTGAGTTCAAGGCCAGCTTGGTCTATAGAGCGAGTTCCAGGGCAGATGGGGATACATGGAGACCCTGTCTTGAAAAGACCAAAAAAAAAAAAATGACTATTTGAATCTTTTTTTCCAATACCTCAGAAAAGTTGAGAAGTTTATCCAGGGTTCATCTTTATCACTTTAAAATAGGCTCATAAAATTGTCTAGCTCTTAAGATTAAAGAAATGATATGTTACACTTAAATTCCTTTTTGGCAAATAAGAAATCCCTTTTGACGTGTAAGAAATATTTGACAAAGGTGGAGTTTTGTAATCATTGGTTAGAGCAGTTATTTACTTCTACTCCATGCTTAAGCCCTGGTAATGGGAGAGAATATATCAAGTGAAAGGAGGAAAACTAAACGTTCAGTAAATAAAATATGTTGGCAATAAATGAGAATTTAGTGAAATGATGAATAAAAGGGGAGAGGATCAATGCCATTAAATTTCCTGGGTACCTGCAAAGGACGTCTTAATATACAGAACTGGTGCGTCACTTTTTCTGCTCATTAGAAAGAACGACTTGATTTAAAATGTTTGGCACAAATCACAATTTACAATACTCTAATGGAAGAATGTCTTCATTTTATGATAATAGTTAATCCATGAATTAATTCAAATTTTTATTTTGGTAGACTGTCCATTCAAAAAATTTTTTCAATAAATTGCATTTACATAATTTAAATACTCAGGCTCATTCAAAGATTCCCTGTGATTTTAGATAAACAGATTTTTTTTTTCAGGCAGTACTTGAAAGTGCTCTTGTAATTTAACCTCCAGATTCTGAACGCAAACAGAGAGAAGGGGATTTACCAAATATGTTATGAAGATTCGTGTTTTCATGCTCTTTCATTTTGGCAGGAACTCTTGTTTCAATTGAAAACATTCCCTTACCATTACAGGAACCCAGAGGGCAATCATGAGTTAAGACCTGGAAAATAAAACTGAGAAGAAAGACTGGGAAAACATGTGGTTGTTATTTTCAGGGCCACAGAGAGGGGAAGTGGGTTTCCACTGTCAGCTAAGAAAAGGCAAGCACACAGGCACTAACGCAGGGGCAGACAGTCAAGCACAGAGGTGATGTTCACCGCTCTCTCCTTCATGGTGAAACAGGTGCTGACCTGCCCTGCAGAGGGAACTGCATGGTTCAGGATCTTAGGCTGCTTTGTATTTGAGATAATCATTTTCTATTTACATTTGTGAACTCTCATGCCCAGTCACAAAGAAATGACCATTTTACTTGCTCATTCTTTCATAGAGATGAACTTTAGTGGATTGAAGGACTTCGTGAAGACTGCAGAAATTTAGTTAGAAATCTCTACTGCTGTTTTCTCTTAGAAATTATGTATATGAAAAAGGAGAGAGAGAGCGAGTGAGAGAGAGAGAACAAGGAAAGGAGGGAAGGAGGGAGGAAAGGAGGGAAAAGGAAGAAGAAAGGGAAGGAGAAGGAGGAAGGGAGAAAACAAATTGAGAAAGAAGTGGTAATTTTGTTCGATAATGTCAGCTTCTAAGGACAGTATGAATCTACAGGAATCAATATGCTGTTCTTCCAGCTTCCTCTATAGCTTTCCTGGCTTTCTTTTGAACCTTCCTTTATCTACTCCAGACTGAAACCCTGCTTCATTTGTACTCAAGCAAACAAGACACACATCTTAATATCTATGTGGGGAGGGTAACTTCATTTCTTCTCATTCTGAGCCAGACCTTGCTTGCTGTAATTAGCACATGAAGCTCCCAGGTCCTTCTTAATCCAGAAGACTAATTACAACTGACTTGGGATGAAACATCTTTGTTTTCTCCAAGTTACTGTCCAGTCCTCCAGCACTGTAGCTCTTTCACCAGATGAATGGACTGGGCAGAAAAACTGAAATCATAATAAATTTGTAAAATAATATATAGAAATATTATACATTAGCATTGAACAAATGTGAACATATGAACTGATTATAATATTTAACATTATATAGATTTTATTGTGCTCATTTAAAATGTATTCTTATGTGTATGAGTGTTTTGCCTGCTTATATTACATGCATGCAATTCCTGCAGAGGCCAGAAGAGGGCACCAGATTCCCAAGAACTGGAGTTATGGGTGGTTGTTCGCTGCCATGTGGATTCTGGGATTTGAAGCCAGGATCTTTGCAAAAATAATCAGTATGGTTAACTGCTGATCCATCTATCCAGCCCCCTATTGTGTTCTTTTTAATTTTTCCCTGTCATAACTAGCTTTCTGCTTCAAAGCATTCAGGTTCTGCTATTTTACAGTAGCATACTTTTATTTTATTTTTTATTTCTTTTATTTTTTATTTTTATTTTTTGGTCTTTTCGATACAGGGTCTCCCTGTAGTCCCAGTTGTCCTGGAACTCACTCTGTAGACCAGACTGGCCTTGAACTCACAAAGATCTGCCTGCCTCTGCCTCCTGAGTGCTAGGATTAAAGGCCTGTGCCACCATGCCCAGAAAATAGCATACTTTTAGTATAGCACAAATGTATAATTTGTTCTCATTGTTCATATATATATATATATATATATATAATGTTCTCATATATATATAATTTGTATATATTGTTCTAATATATATATATATATACGTATATATATATATATCCTCACTAAAAATGAGTAAGGTATTATTATTATCTTTACCTTAGAAATCAGGAAAGTGGTGCAGAAAGATTAAACAACTTGCCAAGGTCATGCAGCTATTAAGGATTCAAACCCAAGCCATCTGGCTCTACAAGCCAGCTTCTCATCCAAACATATTCCCATTTCTCTGCCCCTTGCTGGGAATTTGTGGCATCTATGACAAACAAAATGGAGTCTCCCTGGGGATGTGCTTGATAGCAGCATTGGGCTATTGCCTACCTTTCTCTGCTAACGTTCCTTCCTTTGGTTTCAAGACCAGATGGGCACCAACCAGTATTGCCTGGTTTCCCCACTCAAGGAAGGAATACTTCATGAAAAGTCATGATTTGGGATTTTAAATGTGTCATGGAAATATAGATGTCATTTTAATGTTTTGATAGTAAAAGAAAAGCAGAAAGGACCACAAAAAAGGAGGATCATGAAATATTAGTTGAAAACAAAGATAGCTGCTGAAGAAAAATAAATTTGGAAACATGGGCTATGTGTAACACATGTGTTCCACACTAAAGTTCCTTCTCCGAGGAAGGGGCAATCCTGGGAGGATCTAATGACTAGCAGAAGCTTGGTGGAGTGGGCCTCAGTGTTGTGTCCTCCAACTAAGACTGTCCCTCTACTGTCACTTTCTAAGGACCAAAGGCCCCTAAGAGATCTCACCACATTTGCAAACCTAGAAGGAAATTTTCTTCCCCAATGTCCGAAGGACAGAAGCAGCTTCAGATTCCTCCAGGCTTCAAAGCCTGACCAGTTTCCAAAGGAGGGCACTACCCATTCCAGCAAACCCTTGTCACGCACCTTCACCCTGCCTGCCCCCAGGTCCCTGGGAGGAAACACCTGCAGCGGGCTATCCCAGCACGCTTCCTGCAAACCCGGACAGGACAAAGTGCTGCGGGCAAGAATCTGGCAGGAGGGCCATGCTTCCTTACCAACGGGACAAAGATGCTGTCAGAAGAGAACTGAGGTGAAGCTGATGCCTTGTCCAGACTGAGCCGTTATGACAAGGTATGTAGACTGGGTAATTCATGAGTAAGTTTGAGATGAAGCCATTTGCGGGTCCAGCATTTGGGGAGGGGCTGCTTCCTGGTTTGTGGACGGCTGTCTTTTGCTGTGTCCTCACAACGTAGAAAGGGCAAACAAGCTCCAGAGGGGCTTTTTAATCCCACCCATGGCAGCTCCACCCTCAAGATCTTACCACATTCCCAGAAGTCCCAACGCCATCACCTTGGGCGTTAGGATTTTAACACGTGGATGCAAGCTTTCAGACCCCAGCATGGGAAATGATGGGCCGGAACTCCCAAGATGCACTGCTCCCAGCTCGCCCCAGATGACATTTGGGACAACCTCAGAAAATGGCTACATCCTCTCTAGAGTTCCTATCGTCACATTCCTGGCTAACTCTCCCACTTGAGTCACCAGTAACCAGTCATGAATCACATTGTATTTTTCAGTTTTGTCTTCAGGCCTATATGTAGCTTGGGGATAATTCTCGCAATATCACAATCTAATCTATATAAAATGTATATACACATAGATGTATACATATACATATAGATATATAGATACAGGTAATTTTCGTGTTTCTGGGTGGAATTGAGTCCTAATTTCAGTTTTAAAAACAGAATGAAGAGTCTCTTCCCTAAGGAGGGTGAGCGAACGGGAGGAAAATGACTGCTTAGTCAGCAGGAGCATTTGCCTTTGCACAGGAAGCCAATTGTTGGTAATTGTGCATCTACATTTCTCTGGGCGAGGTTCAGGTTGAAAATGAAATATTTCTACTATGTTGCTTTTAATCTTTCCTATCGCTATAACATGTGTGACTGAATCATAGTCCCACATACTTTCCTCTAAATTAGCACTTGAACCTAGATTAGTGGTGTGTAACTGTTAAACATTTACACTATGTAAGCTATTGTTCCACTTTATTCACAGAAGCTTATCCAATAGTGCTTTCTGCAACAACTGAAATGTTCTTCACTGCCCAATATTGTAGATAGTAACCACATGGCTATTGAACACTTGAAAACGTGGCTAGTAGTGTGACTGAGAAACTGATTTTGAAATTTCATTTCTTTAGTTAACTTAAATTTTAATTGTGCACATGCTTATTGCTCTCGCATTGGACAGCCTGGCTCTATGGTCCCAAGAATTTGGGGGGAGGAAGGATATGGGAGAAAGTAACTTCCAGAAGCTACCTTGTTCCATTCTTGATCTAGAACACAGTGTCTGTAAAAAACAGCATTTAAAAACTAATACAGAGAGCAGAACTTTCAGTAATTTGCTGTTCACCTTCTCTGCCCAACACTGTCTAGGCTGTTGTTACCCTATTTATCACCATCTGGGAAATGGTGAATTTCAATAATTTGTTTATTATCTCTATTTTCTCAGTATACATAAACCAAATAAACAAGCATTTTGAGTACTTTGTTCATATATTATAACATGTACGTATATACTTGCACACACATAAGTGAATGGCTATTCACAGTGAATACAGCCCACTATCATCATGTGACAAGTATCTGGCTGTCTCTACACAGAATAGTCTAGCTCATTACAGTGGCACACCCTTTAACCACAGAACTCAGGAAGATTTCTGTGAGTTCAAGGCCAGCCTGGTCTACATAGTGAGATCCTGTGCCTCACTCAAAAGGGAGCGGGGGAGACAAAAAGACAGTCTGTGCCAACAACAAACTGTAACTAGATCTGCCATGGATCTGCCATGTTTTGAGAGTCTCTTGGGCCCAGCAAAGGATTCTTCAACTTGGAATACATTTTTGGAAGTACAGAATTGATTGAATAGAATAAAAGTAACATTTTAATTGTATATAGACTTACTAAACCATTATTATAGAAACATACATAGAGCACTACAAATTACATTGTTTCAAATGGCTATGATTTTATTTAATCATCAATTATTCTTTCTTTCTTTCTTTCTTTCTTTCTTTCTTTCTTTATTTATTTATTTATTTATTTCTCTTTTGGTCTTTTGAGACAGGGTCTCCCTGTAGTCCCAACTGGCCTGGAACTCACTTTGTAGACTAGGCTGGCCTTGAAATCACAATGATCCGCCTGCCTCTGCCTCCCTCGTGCTAGGATTAAAGGTGTGCGCCACCATGCCTGGCTCAATTCTTTCTTTCTAAGGCAAGGAAGTCCAACCAGGGTAAGCATTATAATCTAATACACAGCACTGCTTCCTAAAAATGTGTATTTGTACTTTCTATCTCTGATCCCCCTTATTCCCAGTGGTAAGGCTCAGATATTCAGAGTTATATGAAAGCAGAAATGAAAACCTCTGCCCTAAATAGAAAAGCTTCTCTTTTCAAATGATAAATAGGAGTTCCACACTTGGCCATTTTACTACGTCCATGAATTCTTTCTACAGCCCTTAGGATACTCTTGTGATCCATCACTTCATGCTCAACGTGATGACACAAACTTTCTGGGCTGCAGGTATTTAGATCTTCTCTATGCCAGTTGGTCCCCCCTCCCACTCTTCCTTATCTCTGGTGCCTTCCGTATCTATACCCAGGAATCTCCTCTTTACCATGTGTCTATCAATAATAGTTCTGAAGCCTGGCAGGTGGTGCACACCTTTAATCCCAGCACTCCCAGGAGGCAAAGGCAGGAAAGTTCCAGGCCAGCTGGGGAGACCATCTCAAAAAGAGAAAAAAAAAACGTTCTGAAATCCTTCCTCTAAGTCAGTGGTTCTTGAAATGTCAGAAGCTTATTGAACCATGTTTCTTGGTTGACCCCAAGAGGCTCTGGTCCAGTAGATAGGACAGACTTGTAGCTATCTTTCTGACATGCTCAAAAGGTGAATTAAATGCCACTTAGACCCACACTTTAAAAAACACTCCTCTGAAGTGAAGTTCCTGAAACTTGGATGTGTACCTGGAGATACTGTTCAAGTAAAGCTTTTGATTCAATACACACTTCAAATGAAGCTTGAAGTCATGCATATTTAATTAGGGCTCAATAATATATGTTGTTTCTGGTCTGCAGAACACCCTTTGAGTGTCCAGTATGCAAAGATTTTCTCTGTGGTCACTTAGCAACATGGAGAATAAAACTGGACACATCATCTTTTGGTTCTGTTAACATTGTGAATTCCATTGTTTCCCCAAAAATGTATATGCTGAAGTCCTAATCCTTACCACAAATAAACTAAACTCATAAATAGTGGACTTGTTTGGAAATAGAATTTTCACATATGTAATCAAGTTAAAAGGAGGGCACTGCAGATTAGAGTGTGCACTCATCCAACGACTGTGGTTCTTATAAGACAAGTATTAGGACATAGATACATAAAGAATGCCATGTGACAACAAATACAAAGATTACCAATCTATAATAATGCATCTTCAAGTCCAGAAATGCCAATTATTGCCAGAAGCTGGGAAGGGTCAAGGAAGGATTGACCCCTAGAGTCCTCAGGGACAATGTGAACCTGCCAACAACTCGGTTTTGCATGTCTGACCTTGAAAACTGGGAGATAGTCAATGGAGTTCTGTGTTTTAAGCCACCCATTATTATGGGTGACTTGTTATTATTTATTACTACATCATTTTAGGTGGCTAAGACAGTGACACCTTGGCTCACACAGCACACTGACCACATACTGGGCAGACTGAGGGTCAGTGGTGCCTCCACAGACCACGACATTTTCTCACAGCCCCTAGCTTCCCACATCGCTACAGTACTCGATGGTCTCTTGCCATCACCGATCTTCATTTGACTGGAGAGGAGGACAGGTTTTTTTAAGCCTGTTACACACTTAGTCTTGGTGTTTCCTCCTTTCATATGTTCTTTGCTATATCGAGAGTTAAAGCATAGAAAGCCATCGTAGCTTTATTATAAATATCTCAAGAACCTTTCAAAATCTCTCAAACATTTTGTTTGTTCCTAAGTTTAATAGAGAGTAAATGTCCTATATGGTTTATAGAATAAAAATTAGGATATAATTAAACAATTAAAGTAGAAAAATCAAAGTAACAATAGTCTTTTGAAAATGTATTATTTCAGGAGATATTTTTGAATCCAGCCTATACTGATTCATAATATATACATTATAAAAGTTTACTAAAATAGAAAAGTATCCATAGCAACAGTCAGAAGTCTAGCATATAGTACTTAAAATTTGTTTTCCTCTGAGAGAACTAATTAAAACCCAGGGGCATGTGCCTACATATCCGTGAGTTACTAAACTCTGAACCTGGTGACCGATGACTAACAAAGAGAGGAATGAGTGGGAATGAGTATGACTGGTTTAGAAGCCATATGCATCAGCTCTCCATATGGGACTCAGTTGGATAGTCAATCCCCCTGGGGCTTAGTTTCTATAAGTGTAAAGCTAGAGTAATAATAACTACACCCTCATAGTCAATAAGAAGAGTTAATGAGATAGAATATATGAAACACTTAATAAAACACTAAATAAAATGTGAACTTTAAATCTCTTACCAAAAAATACATTTAAAGTCAATTCAAGAAACTATCACTGCATTATATGCCCTTTAAATTTCTTAAGCCATAATGAAACAGTCAACCATGACATACTGAATAAACAAATTGCCATTTACTTTACAATGGAAAATCTTCATTCCTCTCAAACTATTCAGGATAAGCAGTTGCCTATTGTTTGCATAAAAGGCATCACAGTAGCACATCAATTTCTACTGGCTAACAGCAAAAATATTTTAACACTAAAATTGATGTGCCATACTTATAAAATATGTGGTTTAATGAATAATTTATTAAAGTTCAACTGTAAGAGTAGGCCAGGCACCATACTAATGTATGAGTTTCCATGCGCACAGTGATGGTTGATTTGGGAGCCATCTTGACTGAAGCAATCCCCAGATGGTTAGTGAATCATTTTTTATCAATTATCAATATTTCAATAGGCACTAAGCCCATCCCTCTTTTGCTGAAAGGAAAACACAAGTGAGTAGGCCAGTGCTAGAGGGATTGAATTGCCTCGGGTTTCTGTGCGGTTCTCTCCCGAGGGGAATGCGTGTGAACTGGTAGTGATGAAGACCCGCCTTCTGTGTGGGCACCATCCAATCAGATGGGGCCCCGAATGCGCTGAAAAAGTAGAGGCAAGGCAAATCATGGTTCCATTTTGTGTAGCTAGGTTGTGCTTTTTCTTCCGCCCTCTATGTGAAAGCACCATGTCTGGTCTCCTGCTCCAGGACCTGCTCTAGGACACATCCCCACACTGACCCTACCCATGCCTCTCTGTGCCTTTCACACTGAATTACACCTGTACTCTTTTGAACTGAACACATAGCTGACTTGCCTTGTTCTCAAGCTTGTAGAAAGCCTATGGTGGTGGGACTCCATTATGCCTCCATAATGAAGAAAGCCAATTCCCTTTTTTTTGTTGTTTATTTTTAAGGGATTCTACAATATAATGACACAGTTGTTTGCAGATAACATTGATGTTACTCAGTATGTCATACAATTAGGTAATTGGTGCATTTTGCAAGTATCTATGTCCAAAATTTGAACAACCCAAGATTCCCATAGTCCAGTTGGAGAAGCTTGTATGCACAGGCATGTTGATCAGTTAGGAGTCCAGACTATATTCCTGTAGTCTCATGATTCACCCCTATCTCTCCGCAGCCCTTACAATCTACCACGCCTCCTCTTCCACAGTTTGTTCCCTGGGCTTTGGGAAAGGGGCACAAGTGGGTGAGAAGAAAACAGTCTACTTTCTTTGGAGTTGTAATTTTGGACTCTAGTCTGTTCAGGTTGTTTCCCTTCATGGGTTGACAGCTTTTCCAGTGATACACTTTTTAGTCATACTAACAAAGCACAAGCTATTGGATGTACAGGCATTTAAGCAGTACTAATTATTACGTCAAGCTAAGCTGTGAGCATAGACACAGATGCTTGGATGGTATGCTAATCTGCAAACTGTAGTTTCTCTATAAAGGGTGACAAGTTCTTATTGTGGCTTATAACATCTCCTAACCACTAGAGGACATAAGCTTGTGGCATCCACTGTGAGTTATTCCTCCAAGGAGACCCCCCAAATTATAAAGGCCTTTTGCCTATAAGTGGGATATATGCAAGGAGAAAGGCAGTAAGTCCCTGTTGTCGAAGACCTGGTGTGAGCATGAAAAAATGTTATGAGACATCACTTGCTAGCGTACAACTGGCCTCTGAAATGCCAGAGAGCATTACCAAAGGCCACTAAAGCAATACAGCAAAATATTGGTCTCCCTGAGACAAGGAAGACTCCTCCGTCAATATCAGCTATACCTCAACAGCCTGGAGATACTGTGCAACAGTGGCAGCCAAGTGTCTATATATATCCCAAACCTAATTGGCCAATTCCCTTTTTTAAAGATCTCTGAATAGCCCTGTGTCACTTAGCAACAGGATACTTTCTCAACACGACAACATTGTGCAACTTCATTGTTTTGTGATACACTCAGTGCCAGCATCTTATCGGGATGCCATCATGCCTGAGATCTGCCTTGACCAAAACATGCTTATGCAACACTCTATGTCCTATTGGTCTATCTCTCTGGAGAATCAAGCCAAAGCACACACCGCACAATGTAACTTCTTCCCAACTATAATATTATGGTTGGAACTATTCCGTATAGTTAAGGAAAGCAGGGTCTAAGCGGACGAGCTCCTTAGCCAAGGTGCTATCACCAATGTGGCCACTGTAGGCATGATATTTTTGAAAAGATGCCTACTATGGTTTTGACAATATATTGCCATTGCCCAAGTGTCATTTGGAACATTTTCCTCTTCATTTCATCACCCATGACCTTTTTTTTCAACATATTCTCTGACACTTGTGAGGATTGTATGCCATCAGCAACATTTATGTATATACCTCCCCATACAGACAAGGGCAAGTCCATCCAGCAAGTCTGAACAGAAGCGGCTCACTGTAGGGTGTTAAGCTTTCATAGCCCTGAATTCCAGTTTCCCAGCATGTGTGTACAACTCAAGTTTGTGCCATGGTGAAATCATCACCTTTTGAAAGTAGTTTTCAAATCATCAAAGGCAAAAGGATTAAATGTGTAATCATGGAAGATTTTTTAACATGTTATGTTTTGGGGAAAGCTAGCATTGTCCTGTTTTTATTTTTTATTTTCAGGAAAGCTTTTGAACATGTTTGTTCTCTGAGAGAAAAGGAAACTCTAGTTGAGCAGGAGCTAAGCTGAGACAATAAGGGCGCGTCCCTTTTATGCATTTCCTAGTGTCCTCACCACAGACCCACTCAGCATCCTCAGGATCATGTTCAGTCTCTGGGACATATGTTCCAGATCATTCTTCCCCTGTGTCTTCAGATATGCATATTTTTTCAAGTGTAGAGAAAAACTCCCTTGGTAGTTTTATCCATGATTTTCCTAGAAATAAGATTCCTTTCAGTACCTAAAGAGTCATTATGTCAATATTCTCAATGGCAGCTGCTTCAAATGACATTGACATAATAGCATGGGTAGCTACTCTTCACTTGGCTCCATGCAAAGTTGGAATGGCACTGCAAAGATTCCTGTGTTCAGAAGGATCAAAGTGAGATGAAGAGGCAGATCAACAAATGGTCATGGTACAGCCTATAGTGGTGTAAATTTGAAGTAAGAATGATTATCCAGGCCTGGGGAGATAGTTCAGTGGGTAAAGTGACGTGTGTGTGAGGAGTCCCCCATAAACACCCACCCCACCTTAATTCTACCTCTTGTTGGGTGGATATAGTATAGGGGATCCCTACCCTGGAAGAAGCTGGCTAGCTAGACTAGCTGAGTTCTGGGTTTAGGTGAGAGACTCTGCCCAAATGCAGAAAGTAGAGAGTGATTAAGAAAGACACCAACACTAACCTCTATGCGTGTGCATAAACACACACACACACACACACACACACACACGAGAGAGAGAGAGAGAGAGAAAGAGAGAAAGAGAGAGAGAAAGAGAGAGAGAGAGAGAGAGAGAGAGAGAGAGAGAGAGAAAGAGAGAGAGAAAGAGAGAGAGAGAGAGAGAGAGAGAGAGAGAGAGAGAGAGAGAGAGAGAGAGAGAGAGAGAGAGGCAGAAAAGGGGAATGAGCCAAGAGACAGATGACAAGGGTGGTGCATAGCATGTTTAAGGAAAGATGAAGTGGTTAACAATTAACAGAAAAGCCAGGACGATGAAGACAGACTGCAAATGCAGGGAGAGACAAGGCAACAGCTGGAGCGAGAGCACCAGACTGGAGAGGACCTGTAGCTGCATCTTAACGCGCCTTGAAGGGGGCTGATTCAATTGCTTTAATAGGAAGATTTTCTCTTCTGGCTGACAGCTGGCATGGAAAATGTAATCGTGACGAATGGCTATCTGAACAGCTTCACATGTAATTAAATTAAGTTGCAGGGGAAAACATATCCTCTGGAACACAGTCTGGAATTTTAGATTAGCGCGGAACGCTAGCCAAAATCCTGTTTGTTTAGTAAATACTGCCTTCTAGAGTTCTGTGGCAATTTTCAAAATCAGCACTTGGAAAAAATTACGTGTGTGAAGACCTTGCTCAGTCAGTTGAATTAGCCTGAGTTCAGACCTTCACTTTCCTGCTTACCCCAGTACTAACCCTGGATTCCTTAATCCAATTATCTTTATTCCAGTTTCCTCATCTATAAATTGAAGCAGTCATGAACTGCAGCTTTGCTGGAGGCTTATATGACTTAATTCATATCAGGTGTTAGAAATAATGACAAGTAATCGCAAATCTTTCAATAGACTTAGCTATCACCAGAATTATTGTAATTATTCACACCATTATTTCATCTTATATTGATCACACACTTCTGTAAACATAAGACAGCTGCTTTTTAATCACATTTTTTCACAATTGAGACAACCGGGCTACACTGGAGTAAATGGTGTACTATGCACCCCACACTGAATCAGAGTTATGACAAAGCTCCCAAGCCTTACATATACAGCTGAGTCTCTGATAAAGATGAACAAATGTTCACCTCAAGGGCCCTACAATTGCAAAACAATCTGGAATTATTTTGTACATAACAACTGAAGTTTTTTTTTTTTTTTAATGTAGGTTGCGGCCTTGAGAGAGCTACAGCATCCTGGGTGAAAACAGAAGAGCTCCCCAACATCTGAGTTTTATGTAAGAAACACATCAATAAGGGCATGTTTATGATTCCACTTTATGGTATAATTACAAGACTCCTGGTCACAATGAAATTCCACACTTGGCACAAGCCTGGCATAAAGCTGGGGTGTGACACATGCTTATTTGTTGAACTGCATGGAAAACTATGTTAAAGAGTTGAAAATAAGTGCCAGGCAAGGGAAACGTCCATTTGAGTTTTTGATCAGGGGGTTCAAGAAACTTCCCCCTCCAAAAACAGTATAGGTTCTTGCTATTGATTTCCATTACTTGCTAGAATATAAAGATGAAACCCTATTGCTAAAGACACCACATGCCTCTGTCACAGAACTTAGAGCAACTAAGCTGGTGCTCACCTGGAAGCCTCCTCCCTGAGGACTAGCTTCACAGCTTCAGAAGGTTCTACGCAAGCTACTGAAGAAAAAATCAATTATCAGCAGTCCTAACCAAAATGCAGAGAAAAAATTGACTATGGGGTGCCCGACCCCAAATGGGACATCTGTAATCTAACCCCTACACCTAAAGCTCTGGGAACATCCAGGAAGAGGGGTCAGAAAGGTTCCAAGAACCTGAGGACTAGGGCAACGGCTGCGAGACACTGTCTTCTGGACAAGACAGAGATACTGTAGCCATGAACTTTCAACAATATGGCTGTCTTCACAAAACCACTGCCATGTCAACCTAGATGGAGGAAAGTTTCACAAGACACAGAGCTAAAGGCAGTCGTGGGTGGCTGCTAAAAGACAGAGAACCACTTAGGAGAAGGTCCCAGTCCTAACAGTCAGCATTAAACAAATGCAAATAAGGACAACACTAAATGGACTCAGTAGGGTTTACGTAGATGGTGAAAGATGATAGATAGATGATAGATAGATAGATAGATAGATAGATAGATAGATAGATAGATAATAGAGAAGAGGTCACGAATTTTAGAGAAACGTTAGGAAGGAAATGGGGGGGGGTAAAAGGGGAGAGGAAGAGATGATGAAAATGATGCAAGTAGCATACTCATATATGAAATTCTCAAATAAATTTAATTTTAAAAGGTGAAAATGACCTAAACTCAACTTTGAAAATTGACAGGAATATAAGATCCATCACAGCCCAGAAACTGAAGGGGAAATATTTTACAATCCATCAGCAACACAGGAAATGATTCTAAAGAGATAAAAACAAAAATCAGTTATATTAAACATCTCAATATATCAAAGAATCACAATTTGGAGAGCAGATTTGGTTTTTGTTTTTTTGTTTTGTTTTGTTTTGGTTTGTTTTTTTGGTCTTTTTGAGACAGGGTCTCCCTGCAACTCCAGCTGTCCTGGAGCTCACTATGTAGACCAGGCTGGCCTTCAACTCGCAGAGACTCCCCTGCCTCTGCTTCTGAGTGCAGGGATTAAAGGTGTGTGCCACCACGCCTGGCCACAGATTTGTTTTTTCATTCTATGCATAAGACAGGAAATATGGAGTTTTCCATAGATCAAATGGAAAAATAGGGAGTAGGGGTGGACAAGGAAAGCCAGGGAGCAGCCCTCAGCGGAAGGACTTCCGAAGTGACATTTACAGTGATTTCTTCTTTCAGAAATGCCAAGTTTCATTTCAGGAATTCCACTTTTACTGAGGCATATTGTTTGTACACCACATGGGGTTGACTTATGGAAATTTTGCACACGTGTACAACATGCAATAATCAAATCAGAGTTTAAAAAAGCATGTCAATCTCTCCAAACAGTTGTTTTTATCTGTTGGGAATTTCACATACTCCAGTAATCTTTACATATATTGAAGATTGTTTTAATGGATAGATGACCTACTGCACTGTATAAAAGCAAAACTCACGCCTCCCGTCTGGACCTTGATGCCCCTTACTAAATGTCCTTCTGACCGCACTCCCACGTGCCCTCCTCAGGCTCTAGCAACTATAATTTCATTCTGTTCTCAAAGGTTGCTTATTAGTTTTCACAAATGAGTGAAAAAATGGGAACATATGGCCTTTGTCCTGCTCCATCTGGCTTATTTCACTTAGGATGACGGCCTCTAGTTCTATGCACGTTGCTACAACAGTCAGGAATTTATTCTTATGGCTGACTAGTACTCACATGTTCTACTATGTAGACCATATTTTCTACATCCATTCATCTTTTTATTGGCATCCAGGTTAAATCCATATTTTGGGTATTGTTTTGCAATAAAAATGGGAATACAAGTATCTTTTGGTTAATGATTTCATCTCCTTTGGAGAAAAATATTATATATATATATATATATATATATATATATATATATCCAGTAATGAAATTTCTGGATCATGAGGTATAGTACTTTTATTTTGGTGGAATTTTCACACTGTTCTCTACAGTGGCTGTACTGACTAACAACCCCACCAACAGTACACAGGGTTTTCAAACTACTCTCTACAGTGGCTGTACTGACTGATACCACCACCAATAGTGTACAGGGTTTTCACACTCTTCTCTACAATGGCTGCACTGATTGACACCCCCCAACAGTGTACAAGGTTTCCACACTGTTCTCTACAGTGTCTGTATTGACTGACACCCTTATCAACAGTGTACAGGGTTTTCAGACTGTTCTCTACAGTGGCTGTACCAACTGACATCCCCCCAACAGTGTACAGGGTTTTCAGACTGTTCTCTACAGTGACTGTATTGACTTACACCCCCACCAACAGTGTAAAGGGTTTTCACACTGTTCTCTACAGTGGCTGTACTGACTGACACCTCGCCCAACACTGTACAGGATTTTCTCTCTTTCTGTACCCTCATCAGCATATTTTTTGTATTTTTGATGGTAGCCATTAAAACTGGGGTGAAATATCATTTCATCATGGCTTGATTCACATTCCCTGATGACTAGTGAGATAGAGTAGTTTTTCATAGACTTGTCCAGTTCTGTGTCTTTTTTATTTTTTTTGTTTGGAGGTTTTTAATTTTAATATGTATACATTTTAATATGTATGAGTGTTTTGCCTGCATGTACATGTACCACGTGTATACAGTGCTCATGGAGGCCAGATGAGGGTGTCTGATACCCTGGAACTAAACTTATGGATAGTTTTGAGCCACCATGTGGGTGCTGGAAACAACCCCTGTCCTCTGCAAGTATGGCCAGTGTTCTTAATCAAGGAGCCATTTTTCCAGCATGTCTTCTTTTAAGGAGCATCTATTTAGTTCTTATATTAGTTACTTTTCTGTTGCTGTGATAAAATGCCATAACCAAGGGAATTTATAAAAGGAAGAGTTTATTTGAATTTATGTTTCCAGAGAATCATAGTCCATCACGGTGGGGAGCCATGTTGGCACAAGGTGCTGGAGCAGGAGCAGAAAGCAGAGGCTCACATCTTCAAGAACAGGAAGCCAAGGGTGACTGGTGATCTGAAAGGCTCAAGAACTTTCCAAGCCCACCCCAGTGGCATGCTTCCTCCTGGAGTGTGAAGACAGCCCAATTAGGAAGAGCCATAAAGTGATAAATCCCTGAAAGTGACTGGCTAGGCCTAAGTTGGCTAGGACTTACTCAAGTTTTATCAATTAGTCACTCTCCAGGCAAAGGGGGGACTAGGGGGAGCTGAGCTACCCTGTCTCCATGGCACCCCTGATACAGAGGAGCACTGCCCCACAAATCAAAGGAAATTTCATCCCTTCAAGGACAACAGGCCTTGGCACCAGACATACTCCAGCTGTACCATAAGGAGATAAAAACCTTGCCCCCACCCCCAACAGGTTGCAGAGAAGTCCTTTTCATGAGAAGAGTTTGCTGGAATTTCTCATGTGCTTAATGAAGTACACTTCCTCGTCCATTGAAGGCCTGACTCTGGCTTCTATTTCTTACTTTCTTAACTTTCCTCTCCTTTTCTTCACCAAAAATCTAACACTTCCTCCAGTATGGCCATGCCTTCTAAGACCTCCCAAAACAGTGCCACCATTTTGGGACAAAGTATTCAAACATTTAGAGTCTATGAAGAGACATTCTCATGCAAACCACCACATTCATTCCATAGGCTCATGCCTATATAAAATGAAAAAAAAATGCATTTAGTTTTAAAGGCTCCATAGTCTTTTTTTAAAATTTTTTATTTAGTTTTGTATGTGTATGAATGTACTGTCTGCATGTGGGTCTGTGCACCCGTGTTGTGCAATGCCACAGAGGTCAGAAGAGGGTCTTGGATTCCCCTGGAACTGGAGTTCTCCTGGAATTGGAGTTACAGACTGTTCTTAGCCACCATGTGGGTGCTGGGGATTGAACCCGGGTCCTCTGCAAGAGCAGTCGGTGCTCTTAACAACTAGGCTATTTCTCCAGCCCAAGGCTCCATAGTCTTTACCCCACTCTCAATAGTAATCAAAAGTCCATAGTCCAAAGTCTCTTTTTAGACTCAAGACAATCTCTTAACTGTACGCCCTTGTAAAGTTAAAAGACAAATTACACACTTCTACAATGGAACTGAATATACATTCCCATTCCAAAAAGGAGGGATGAGGGCATACTGAGGAAACACTGGGCCAAAACAGGACTGAAAACTAGCAGGGAGAACACCAAGTCCAATAGCTCCAAACCCAACATCTGGGACTTTACTTCCAAAGAGCTTATTGGCTCAGCCATTCCAGCTTTGCTGTGTACAGCATACATCTCTCTCTTGGGCTGGTACCACTCCCTCTGTGCAGCTTTCCTTGGCAAATGTATCTCAGCCCTGGCATCTCAAATTTCTTCTTGGGGTCTCCACTACCAACCAGGCTTCACTTTCACAGTTTCATTCAGTGGCCTGTGAGGGCCTTCTTTATGCAGGGATGCTCCTGCTTCATGCTGCCTGGCCTTAGTGGCTGTCTGAAACTGTAGAAGAACAACTCTTGCATCTTTCATGCCTCTAAAGCCAGTGAATGACACTGGAAAGTTTGGCGGAAAGTTTGGCTGCAAGTTTGAGACAGACCTAGCCTGTTTCATCCCCATTTGCAGCTTTTCGCTCCTGTGGTTTTCTTGGAGTAGAAAACCCTTGCAGCATTTTCCTTTCACAATTTGGAGCCTTAGCTGGGTGTTGTCTTGCTCTGAAGGTCCTCTTTCCATTGTTTACTTGCAAATATTCAGGCCTCTCCTTAATCACTTTAATCTCTTTATCAAAGGGATCCTCTCCTTCAGCACATGTTTTGGCTCCAATTTTAATCTGTCTAGTGCTTTTTATTTTTATCCAAAGTGCACAGTCTGCATTTTTTTCAGCCTCATTTGCTCTTTTTCACCATAGATCTGTATAATAGTCACCATTAATAGCCACATCACCATTTATACATTAGGCTGTCTTGAAATATCCTCTAACAAAGAAATTCAACTGAGTCTCACTCAGGAAAGCCCTTAGGTTGTGGGTAGACTCAAGCCAGGCTCCTTGCCAAAATATCACAGTTGCTGCTTAAGACCTTATTTCCCTCTGCAACTGCATTTTTCTCAGCACTACTTTCTTCCAAGCTACTACTAGAATAGCCCATTAAGCTTTGCTTACATTAATCAACCACTTCTCTAGTCCAAACTTCCAAAGTTTTCCATATTCTTTCAAACATTCACATGGTCATGTTCTTCACAGCCAACACCCCACTTCTGGTACCAATTTCTGTGTTAGATCATATTCTGTTGCTGTGATAAAATACTCTGACCAAGGACACTTATAAAAGGAAGAGTTTATTTGAGCTTATGGTTCCAGGGGAATTAGAGTCCATCATAGTGGAGAGCAATGGTGGCAGGAGGTAGTACCAGAGCAGGAGAAGAAGCTAAGCATGCACATCTTCAAGCAGGTGCAGGAAGCAGTGGATGACTGGAGATCCTGAAAAACTTAAGAACTCTCTAAGCCCACCCCTCCAACCTATACAAAGTTTTTCAAAGTAATCATATTACTACTTTACAAAATATTTTATTTATTATTATTAATTTATGTCTATGACTATATTGCCTGCTTGTATGTAGGGGGACCTGTAGGCACAATACCCATATTGTGCAATCCCTACAACAATCAGAAAAGGGTGTCAGATCCTCTGGAACTGGAGTTTACAGATGGTTGTTAGCCACCAGTGGGTGCTAGAAAATGAACCCAGGTCCTCTTAGAGCCATCACTCCTCACTATGTAGACCAGACTGGCCTTGAACTCACAGAGATCTGCCTGCCTCTGCCTCTACCTCCTGAGTGCTGAGACTAAAGGTGTGCACCACAATGCTTGGCTCGTGTCATTTCTTAAAGAAAGCAATGCTAATAAATATATTTAAATTAGTTGCGGTGCCAAGTCTGTGAGTTGTGAAGAACTCTCTCCTTAGGTACCCTTGTGCATAGAAAGGAAATATTTGGGCTGTGACACCAGCATTCAAATTCTTGGAGAGATCAGACATCAAAAATACATTCTCTAGGGGCTGGAGAAATGGCTCAGGGGTTAAGATCACTGGCTGCTCTTGCAGAGGACCTGGGTTCTATTCCTAGACCCACATTTCAACTAACAACCATTGGTAACTCCAATTCCAGAGGACACCCTTTTCTGACCTCCATGAGCATTGAAAATCACAGGTGCACCTACCTACAGGAAAGCAATGTACAAATATACATAAAATAAAAACAGTATATAAATATTTTAAAAAGACAAATGCCTCCTCGAGTGTGGTAAATACTATCAATTTGAAAAGATCTAGAATCACTATGGAAATAAATCCCTGGGCATGTCTGCGAGGCATTATTAAATTGGTTTAAGTGAGGTGGAAGACCCACCCTAAATGTGGGCAGCACAAATCTATGGGCTGGGGTCCTGAAATGCATAAAAACAGAGAAAGTTGAATATCAGCATCCATGTCTCTGTAGTTCTTGACTGAAGATGGAATATGGGCAGCCACCACAAGCTACTGCTAGCTCCACCTCCTGCCATGATGGACCACACCCTCCAAATATGAACCAAAACAAACTTTTGTTTCCTGAAGTTGCTTTTGTCGGGCATCCTGTTGCAACAAGATAAGAACCAACACACTCAGGTTTTGAAGGTTGACCTTAAGTGATGCTGGGGGTTTGGGACTTGGTATCTGTGTTTCAGGAACTGCAGGGAGTAGATGAGAATGTCCTTTAGTCACACAAGGAAAGCACTGGTGAGTACATGTGCAGCATAGCTATCCTCAGTTCTTAAAAATTAACTAACTAGTTTTATTTAAGAGTGCTCAGGAGAAATGTAGACATAAACGAACACATAGAAGTCTCAGTAGAGGGAGTTGCCTCAGTGGTTATAAGCATGTCTGCTCTTGCAGAAGACCCAAGTTCCATCCCTAGCACCTACTTCCTGTGGCTCACAACCACCCGAAACACCAGGGAATCTGATGTCTCTGGCCTCTCTGGGACCTGCACTCACGTGAGTGTGCGTGTGTGTGTGTGTGTGTGTGTGTGTGCTGTCATTAAAAGTAAAAATAAATTCTTTAAAATTCTCTGTAGTCAGGGCTGGAGAGATGGCCTAGCGGTTAAGAGCGCCGACTGCTCTTGCAGAGGACCCGGGTTCGATCCCCAGCACCCACATGGCGGCTGAGAACTGTCTGTAACTCCAATTCCAGGAGAACTCCAGTTCCAGGGGAATCCAACGCCCTCTTCTGACCTCCGTGGCATTGCACGACACGGGTGCACAAACCTACATGCAGACAGTACACTCATACACATAAATAAACAAAATAAAAAAATTCTCTGTAGTCAAATAGAAAAACCTTATAACTGAAGTATCTAAAGTAATAGTCAGATGATCTCAGTAAAGTATTGGATACTGCCATCCAGATTACTTTATCCAGCAAAGTATCTGTCATAACTGATGGAGAAAAACTTTCTATAATAAACACAAGCTAAAGGAATTCATGACCATTTAAGACAGCACTACAGCTAAACTCATCCAACTATTCTAGAACTGTAAATAAGTGAAGAGAAAGAAAATACCAAACACAATAGGATTTTACAAAATGAAGGTAATACACACCTTTCAATAACCTTGAATTTTAATGATCCGAATTCCCCTATCAAAACACACAGTCTGGACTGAAAAACAGAACTGATGGTTAGCCAGGTGGCTCACACCTTTAATCCTAGCACTTGGGAAGCAGAGGCAGGTGGATCTCTGAGTTCAAAGCCAGCTTGGTCTACCTAGTGAGTTCCAGGCCAGCTACAGGGAGTCCCTGTTTCAAAAAGAAAACCAAAAAAAAAAAAAAAAACAGGAAAGATGGCCCAGTGGGTGCACCTTCTGAGCAAGCACAGGGACTTGAGGATCCCAGCACCCATATGAAAAGGTGGGTGTGACAGCATACACCTATACTTCCAGTGTTGTGGGAGGAGGAGACAGGAGGATTTCTGGGAGTTTGCTGGCTGCCAGCCTAGCTCCAGATTCAGGAACAGGCTGTCTCAAAGGAGATGTGAGTGTGAGCAAAGAGTGCTAGAATATGGTATCTGATATTATCTTCTGGCCTCTTTGAGCAAGGCCACAGGTACACACATGCATGTGCATAAATCACACACACACACACACACACACACACACACACACACACACACACACACACAGGATGGTGGTTGGTCTATGTGTTGCCTCCAAGAAACAAACCTCACCATCAAAAACAAACCTCGAGGTGAAAGGATAGAAAAAGGAATTCCAAGCAAGTGGAACAAAAAAAGCAAACAGGTGTTATTGTTCTAATATCTGACAGAAGAAATTTTAAGCCAAAATCAGCCAGAAAAAATAAAGAAGATCATTCATATTGGTTAAGGAGAAAATCCATTAAGATGATATTACAATTCTAAATATTTATATCCCAAACATTAGCAGACTCAATTTCGTTAACACAGATTAATTTCAATATAGCAATAGTAGATGACTGAACACCCAATTCTCCCCAAAAGATAGGTCCTATCAACTAATAGAGAAACAAATGAGGGGGTGAATATGATCAAAATACATTTATGAAATTCTTAAAGAATTAATAAAATATTATAGAAAAAATAGAGGAACATTTGAGTTAAAGGGTGCTAGAGACGAAGAGGAACTAACAAATATCCACAGAGCATTTCACCCAATCATGAAGAATACACATTCATCTCAGCAGTGTATGGAATTTTTTGTAAATTAGATCATATAATGGCACACAAAAATACTTTTAACAAACACAGGAATGTTGAAATAATTTCTTGTCTGGGCACAATGATGAATAAAACTAAAAAGCTGCTAGGCGTGGTGGCGCATACCTGTAATCCCAAGACTTGGGAGGCAGAAGCAGGTGAATCTCTGTGAGTTCAAGGCCAGCCTGGTCTACATAGTAAGCTGCAGGATGGCTGGGGCTACCGGGAGACCCTGTCTCAAAAAGACAAAAAAAAAAAAAAAACCTAGAAAGCAATAACAAGAGAAACTGCAAAATATTATAAACTCATAATTAAGTGACATACCATTGAATGATGAATGGGTCATCAAAGAAATTCAGAAGGAAATTTAAAGATTCCTAAAGTCAAAGGAAGATGAAAATACAGCATACAAATCTTATGACACGTGATAATCAGTGCTAAGATGAAAATTCACAGCTAGAAGTGCCTAAAAGATTCTCTAAACCAGAGCAATCTCATAAATAGCTTAACCATGCACCTTAGGGCCTTTGAAAATTAAGAGCAAGGCAAACTCAAAATTACTAGATGGAAAAATAAAGATCGGGGCAGCAATTAATGAAATGGAAATGAAAAAAATCATACAAAGAATCAATGAAATGCAGGGTTAGTTTTTTGAAAAGATAAACAATATTGACAAATGAACCAAAAGAAAAATACAAATTAATAAAATTTTAGATGAAGATGAAGACATTATAACAAATACCAAAATTTTTATGAAGACAGTATTATGCTGATACCCAAAGTAGATTAGATACAACAGAAGAAAATGACGGGCCTTTCTCTAAGTTGGATATTGTGCTAGACAGCTTTAGTGTCAACTCGACACACCTGAGTTGAGGGAGCCTCAATTGGGGAATTAGCTCCATTAGACTGGCCTATGGCCACATCTGTGGAGTATTGTCTTGTTGAGCAATGTGGGAGGGCCCAGCCCACTATGGGTGGTGCCACTCCTGGCCAGATTTTTGTGTATGGTATAAGAAAGCAGCCTGGGCAAGGGCCAGAGGAGCAAGCGGGTAAGCAGCATTCATTCTTCCAAGGCCTGTGCTTCAGCTCCTGCCTCCAGGTTCCTGCCCTGAGTTCCTATGGTGGGCTCCCTCAGTGATGAACTATGACCCAGGAGTTGTGAGCCAAATAAACCCTCTCCTCCCCAAGTTGGAATTGGTCAGTGTTTTGTCACAGCAATCGAAAAATGAACTAGAACACGTATGATGAATATGGATGCAAAAAATTCTGAATAAAATATTTGAATTCAAAAATATATCAAAAGATCATTCACCATGATCAAATTTCAGGGATATAAGGATAATTTAATAAATTCAAAAAATATAACACATCATTTAAATTAACTCAGAAAAGAGAAACATCTTTAAATGTACAGAAAAGCCTTGACAAAAATCCAAATCCTTGGGCTGGGGAGATGGCCTAGTGGTTAAGAGTGCCGACTGCTCTTGCAGAGGACCCGGGTTCGATTCCCAGCAGCACCCACATGGCATCTGAGAACCATCTTTGACTCCAGTCCCAGGGGAATCTGACGCCCTCTTCTGACCTCCGCGGCATTGCAAGACATGGGTGCACAGACCTACATGCAGACAGTACATTCATACACATAAAAATAAATAAATAATTTAAAAAATCCAAATCCTTAAGAAGAGACCTGGGGCGGGTCACGCCATCTTAATTCCTGCCTCAGGGCCTCGAGCCTAATACTAGTAATAGCTCACTGCCTATTCGGTGCCTGCAGGACCATACCCAACAACTCACCTATACCAGTTTTAATCAATTTTTGGTCACTCTCCCTTCAGACAAATACAAACGCATCCCTGATGACTATAGTGACACCCAGGTGTAAAGCATCTCACCCTCTTGTGTCATGAACCCCCTCTTCATCGCCCCCAATCAGCACGAAGCAGCTAGAATTAAAAAAAAATGTCACCCCTATCCCTATGACACAAAAGGGTGGAATGTAAGGTTGTATGCCCACCTAAGTCAGGGATTTTCCAGGAAGCCGACTGAGGTTCGTAGAAAGTTGCTGCAATCAGGCTACTGCTGATACCGGCCACAAGCCTGTGCCCTGGTCCCTCATCTCCTCACCCCACCTCCTTGTAAACTCACTTCCTTGTGTACCTGGGTATAAAACTGACATTCCGGGGACAATCTAATGATGGTCATCCTAATCCTGAGACAGGCAGGCCAGCTGCCATGCCTGAAATAAACCTGACTTTCTTCAAAAAACAAAATTCAAATCCCTTTGAGAAAAAACCTAAAGAGACCAGAAAGGGGTAGAAGGAACACAGCTGAACAAAATAAAGGCTACGTATGACAAACCTACGGCAAACGTTACACTAAGTGGGAAGAGACTTAAAGTATTTCCACCCAAATCAGAATGAGACAAAGGTATCCACTTTCCACTTTTAATCAGTATTGTCCTTGAGCAAGTCTGTTGGCCAGAGCAATAAATCAAGAGAAAGAAATAAAAGGGATACAGACAGGAAAAGAAGTAAGTCAAGGTATTTGTTGATGATGGGTTTAGAAGCCCTTTGATGTCATGAAATTCTGATTGTCAATTGTTAGTCCTGTTTCCTTTGTTACTGGATTCCTTTCCAGAAGGTTGCCTCATAGCCCTATATTTTGAAGTGTTTTCTCTATGTCCTGTTCTAAAGGTTTCAGAGTTTTAGGCACCACATTAAGCTCTTTGCTCTATTTGGTGTTGGTGCAGAGTCAAAGACTCTGCTACATGTTGATATCCTCATTGCCAAAGACCATTTGTTGAAAAGGCTGTCTTTTCCTCAATGTGTGTCTTTGGCATCTTTGTCAAAAACTAGGTGGCTGATGCTACGTGGATTTAATTTTTGACCCTCTGCCCTGTTCCACTGGTACACATGTCTCTGTCAGTGCTGGTACCATGCTGCTTTTGTTCCTATGGTTCTGTAGTAAGGACTTGAGACTAGGTATTGGGATACCTCCAGCCTTATTCTTTTGTTTAGGTATCTTTTGTGGTTCCATATGAGGTTTAGGATTATTTCTTATTTCTTGAATAAGAATTTTGAAGGACATTGCACTGATCCAGTAGACTGCATTTGGTAATACAGCCATTTTTACTATATTAATTCTAATGACCATGAGGATAAGAGGTCTTTCTCATTCAACCATCTTCTTTAATTTCTTTCATTAGTGTTTTAAATTTTCATTGTAGAAGTCTTTCACTTCCCTAATTAGGTTTATTCCTGTGCTTTAAGGGGAAAAAAAGAGAGTGATTCCCTTGCAGCCTGAGCAGCTCCATCTCTGTGCACACTCTGTCCCCCTTTCTAGGCTTGGGCCCAGGCCCACTTCTATTCTTTCTGAGAGGGTAGTCCAGATATCTGGACTACCCTTAGTCCAAACTCACCACTATGTCCTGACCCCCTACTGTCTTTACATTTCATTTGTACAAATTCCTATTCCATCCTTACAGTCTACATCTGTTCTTAGAGGTGAAGTGAAATTTATAGCAACATATAATGCAGTATTGTACTTTTTACTTATTTATTTTTTAATTTTATTTATTTCTTTTATGTGTATGAATGTACTGTCTTCATGAAGATCTGTGCACCCGTGTCCTGCAATGATGCAGAGGTCAGAAGAGGGTATCGGATTCCCCTGGAACTGGAGTCAAAGACGGTTCTCAACAGCCATGTGGGTGCTGGGAATCGAACCCAGGTCCTCTGCAAGAGCAGTCACCACTCTTAACCGCTAGGCCATCTCTCCAGCCCCTGAGTATTATACTTTTTATTTATTTTTTTATTTTTTATTTTTTTTATTTATTTCTGTATGTGTATGAATGTACTGTCTGCATGCAGGTCTGTGCACCCATGTCGTGCAATGCCGCGGAGGTCAGAAGAGGGTCTCGGATTCCCCTGGAACTGGAGTTCTCCTGGAATTGGAGTTTCAGATGCTTCTCGGCCGCCATGTGGGTGCTGGGGATCGAACCCGGGTCCTCTGCAAGAGCGGTCGGCGCTTCTAACCGCTAGGCCATCTCTCCAGCCCCAAGTATTATACTTTTTAAAAGTCACTCTATGTCTTTTAATTTTTTATTTTTATTTATTTATTTATTTATTTATTTATTTATTTATTTATTTATTTTATGTGTATGAATGTACTGTCTGCATGTAGGTCTGTGCACCTGTGTCGTGCAAAGTCACGGAGGTCAGAGGAGGGCGTCAGATTCCCCTGGAACTGGAGTTCTCCTGGAATTGGAGTTACAGATGGTTCTTAGCGGCCAAGTGGGTGCTGGGGATCGAACCCAGGTCCTCTGCAAGAGCAGTCAGTGCTCTTAACCACTAGGCCATCTCTCCAGCCGGAAAAGTCACTCTATGTCTTTTAACTGAAGAACTAAATCCATTTACATTTAAGGAAATTACTTATTTTCTAGTTTTTTTCTCCCTCTTTTACAGTGTTTGTTATGATTAAGTGATTACCTCTCACAGTGTGCATCCTGATTCCTTATTATTTTTGGGTTGTCTCTCATAGGTTTTACAATGAGGTTTATAAAAAATAAAATATACTACAAAATTACTTTGAAATGATAACAACTTATGACAGGAAAAGATAAAAGAAAGAAGGAAATCAGGAAGGAAGGAAGGAAGGAAGGAAGGAAGGAAGGAAGGAAGGCAGACCCTAATAAAAAATTCAACTATCACATTCCTTTCTGCCTCCTATTTTGACTTTTATTTGAGACAGGGTCTCATATAGCCCAGGCTGGCCTTAAACTCTGACCCTTCTGCTTCTATATGCCAAGTGCTGGCATTGTGTATTGTACCTAGTTTTTCACATTTTGAATTTTTCAGTTCTTCTTTACATCTTCCTATATTGCCTATAACCATTAATGTAGTTTTTAATTTAATTTATTTGTGTGTGTGTGTTTCTGGGTATGTATGCACATATGTGTGTGTGTCTCTGGGTATGTATGCACATATGTGTGTGTCTGGGTATGTATGCACATATGTGTGTGTCTGGGTATGTACGCACATATGTGGGGGGTTATGTGTGCTCGTGTGTGTGGGGGGGGTATGTGTGCACATATGTGTGTGTGGGTATGTGTGTATGTGTGTGTGTGTGGGTATGTGTGCACATATGTGTGTGGGGGTATGTGTGCACATATGTGTGTGGGGGTATGTGTGCACATGTGTGTGTGTGGGTATGTGTGCACATATGTGTGTGTGGGTATGTGTGCACATATGTGTGTGTCTGGGTATGTATGCACATATGTGTGTGTCTGGGTATGTATGCACATATGTGTGTGTGTCTGGGTATGTACGCACATATGTGGGGGGGTATGTGTGCACGTGTGTGTGGGGGGGTATGTGTGCACATATGTGTGTGGGGTATGTGTGCACATGTGTGTGTGTGTGGGTATGTGTGCACATATGTGTGTGTGGGTATGTGTGCACATATGTGTGTGTCTGGGTATGTATGCACATATGTGTGTGTGTGTCTGGGTATGTACGCACATATGTGGGGGGTATGTGTGCACGTGTGTGTGTGTGGGTATGTGTGCACATATGTGTGTGTGGGTATGTGTGCACATATGTGTGTGGGGGTATGTGTGCACGTGTGTGTGGGGTATGTGTGCACATATGTGTGTGTGGGTATGTGTGCATATATGTGTGGGGGGGTATGTGTGCACATGTGTGGGGGGTATGTGTACACATATGTGTGTGTGTGGGTATGTGTGCACATATGTGTGTGTGTCTGGGTACATATGCACATATGTGTGGTGCCCCAGAGGGAGGAAGAGAGCAGAGGTCCTCTGGAGCTGGAGTACAGGCAGTTGTTAGCTACCTGGTGTGGGTGCTGGAAACCGAACTCTGGTCCTCTGCAAGAGCACCAAGTGCTCTTTAGCACTGCTGAGCCACCCCTCCAGCCCCAAATGTAATTATTTTTAGCCCTCATGCCAATATGTAAATGAGTTATGTACCGTGTTCACACTACTGATTCTCTTACCTGACTATTCTCTAATCCGGCACTGCACTGGTTACTTTTTCTCAACTTGACACAAACCTAGCCAGACCTGGGGAGAGAGACTCTTAACTGAGCAATCCCTCTAACAGATAAGCCTGAGGTGTTTTCTTGATTGGTAATTGATGCAGGATGGGCCGAGGGACAGAGCTACCCCTATGCAGTGTCATCCCTGGGCACGTGGACTTGGGCTGTATAAGAAAGTAGCTGAGCGAGCCCAGAAGCAAGCCAGCAAACAGCATTCTCCCACTGTCTACTTCATTTCCTGCCTCCAAGTTCCTGCTTTGACCTGTGTCCTGGGAACTGAGCTCCCGTCCTCTGGAAGAACAAGAAACAGTCTGAGAGTAAGCTGGCTGCCTCTCAGAAGCTGGATCAGGCACTTCTGGATTTGCACTATCTCTCAAGCAGTTTAATAGGCTCCACATATGTGGAATAAGATTTTTTTTTTAATAACAGCAATGTAAAACAATTAACCACTGCCACCATGATCCTAAAAGTTATATATGCAGTAAAGCTTAGTCCTAGTAATATGCACAAATAAGGAACTCTTATGCCTTTGAAGATGGACATCTAAATGTGACCATATTGGAATAATAAACCTTAAAGATGAATAGACTAAATCTTATCTACGTTTGAGTAGTCTATTACTCAGGGTATTTGGCTCACTGGAAAATATTAATTTCATGTGATATCTTTGTTGAAAACTTCTCTTTCTTTTTTCTTTTTTTCTTCTCTTTCTATCTCTATTTTATTTTTTTTATTTTTTTGTTTCTTTTTTTATTGATGCTTTGTGTATTTCATACATCATTTTCCAATTCAGTTCAGGCATATTTCCCTTTCCCTTCCCCCCATCCCACCCCCCATCCCAGATCATGCATTCTGCCATAACTGTCCTGCGTCTTTCAGTTTTTTTTTCATTTTTTAGCAATAAGTGATAATTTATGAGTACAAGCATCCCTCATGTAAAACCAATTTGCAGGCTGTTGTGCCCAAACCCCCACAGCCCCACCATCCAGCGGGGGTGGGGCTTGTATGTTCAATCAAGTTGATCAAATGAGTGTCCAGACTATATTGCTGTAGTTTCACCATTCACCCCAATCGCAGCCCTTACATTCTACCATGCCCCCTCTTCCGCAGATTGTTCCCTAGGCTTAGAAAAGGGGCACAGGTGGATGAGAAGCAAAACAGTCCACTCTCTCTGGAGCTGTTGTCTTGGACTCTGGTCAATTCTGGCTGTTTCCTTTCATGGGCTGACAGTTTGTCCAGGAATAACCTTTCGATCCTACTAATGAAGCACAAGCAATTAGACATATAGGTATTTAAACAGCACTAATAGTTATGGTAGGTTACTTTGGTATGTTTGGCTCCTCTAAACTGGGATACCTGCAAGAAGAGGGGTGATAAGGCCCTGCTGCTGAAGATCTATCTCTCTTTTAAATGAGTGGGGCTGTCAGGAGCAAGCAGTTTAGCTACTTGACAGCTTTTAGGCCCTCCTTCCAATTCCCCTGAGTTATAGAGACTCTTAAAACTCCCTGGGTTAGGCAGGGATGGAGGTTGGATCAGGAGTCGCTGTGGTCTCCACAGCCCTCAAGTCCTGCAGGATTGCAAGTGATAGTACCTGAGGTTCCTTCAGAAGCAATGGCCGCTGCATCGGCCACATCAGCCTCACTTCCTCCTCAGAAACCGTGGAGCTTCTTCTGTGACAGGGGAGCCCAGGGTGCTTTATACTCATGGCCAGTGACCGAGACTGTTCCACTACCTGGACTCAGTGCAATGGGCAGGGCTGCTTCTGTAACAGTGGCTTTAAGCTTTGCTTCCATCACAATTTCAGGGTGCCTGAAACAACTGCAGAAGGCTTCATTTTGGCCACGAAAGTTTCAGACGACCCTACCAACAGCTACTTTATTTGCCCACACCCATCAACCAGAACAGGTAAGAACCCTCCTCTATCCACAGTGCTTGTAATGGGCAGCCTCCGAAGACAGATGTGACTAAGCAAGAAATCTAGCAGTTAAGAGGCTATACGTGTGCATGGTTGGCTATAGGTCATCTTCACTCCTGTGATCTGTCCCAGGAACTTCACTCCTGTGCACAGCTCCCCTAGACACCAAAGAAGTCTTATCCAAGGGGTTTTATTGCCTACTTGTGGTCTTCATCACTCACAGAGAAGACCAAGTTGTTAATAGGAAGAATAGGCAAGTCTCAGGGTTGTTAACCCCAGGCATACCCAAAAGCTAGAAGGCAATTAGAGAGTCCCGGGAAGCTAACAGAAGCAAGGACAGTAGAGAGCTGAGCTGGAAGGTCTGTGGAAGTCCGGAGGTCCGGAGAAGCGGAGAGGCTGGAAGTGCTCTGGAATGTCATTACGAGTTGAGCAGCCAGCAAGCCTGGCCAACTGAACAGTTGATACACCCTGCTGGGTACCAGGTATGAAGGGCTGAGAGCCTCAGCATTCCAAACTGAAACTATTGTCACTGACTTGGGTACTCCACTTGTTAGAGGTTTTCCTCTAAATAGAGCAAAAGAACCCTTAACCACCTTCGAACCATGTTCTTTGTCTCTTCCTCACCCTGGTATCTAATGTGTAAAGGTGTAATTTAGCCCTCTTGTTTTCTACTTGCTCCCGGAAAAGACCCAATATCCATTTCCTATGCTCTCAGCTAGAATCAAGGCCTATTCTGTCTGTGCAGCAGGCAAATCTAAACGTACAATCCATTTCCTATGCTCTCAGCTAGAATCAAGGCCTATTCTGTCTGTGCAGCAGGCAAATCTAAACGTACATGGCCCACAACATTTCTCTCTCTCTCTCTCTCTCTCTCTCTCTCTCTCTCTCTCTCTCTCTCTCTCTCTCTCTTTCTCTCCCTGCTTCTGTTTAACCAGTTCTTAGCTACAATGCCAATCCAATCCAGAGGATCACATCTCATCTGGCTGTAGCCTAAACGTCTTGATCTATCACAGAACTCTCCACTTCTGAATCTCCTCTGTACAACCTTCCCTTTGTTTGTTAATTTCCTTCTTTTTTTGACTTTTATTTTATTTTATTTTAGTTTATTTGGGGAGGTCAGGGATGGGCATAAAATTGGGGCTTTGAACATTTTCTGTCTAAAGTTACCCTTGAACATCTCTTAGGATGGCAGCCTCTTTGCCTGCCACCCATTGTTTGGTCCATTTTACCACAGTCCTTGCCCTTACATAGCTCTACACTGCGCAAGCTTCCACACAACATGCAGGGGCCATCATCTTCAGATTGATGGTGTGGGTTGTTTCTGGGATTTCCAGGACCTCTGTCTCATTTTCACTTGAATTTTGACAGTTCCATCATGGAAAGTAGAATGAAGTGTATAAAAGCATAACACAGCTTAAGTGTGTCTCAGTGGTAGAGTGAGTGCTTGCCTATGTTGTTTAAGGCCCTAGGTTTAATCCCCAGAATCAGAAATAAATAAAATGAAATAAAGTAAAATGAAATAATAAATGAATCATGACGATCAATCCTGCTTGAAGCCCGTGGGCACACCTGTGAAGGATTTTCTTCATTAAGTTAATGGAGGTCGAAGAGCAACCCAAATGCTGGCAGTGCTTTCCGGTGGCCCAGAAGTAAGGAGGTCTGGAGGAAAGGCATCTGTCTCTTGCCTGCTTGCCCTGGCATCTTGCTGGCGAGTTTATGTGCCCCGGTAGGCAGTTCATCTACGCTGCTGCTGCTACTGCTGCCCTTCGTGGACATCAGAACCCAACTTCTTCATCCTTCCAATGTGAATGAAGAGCTTCAGCTCTCCCGGGAATTCTCCGGACCTTCAGTATCAGATGGGAATGCTGACAGATCCAGCCTCATGGGTGGAGCAGCTGCAGGTCCTCAGTCTCTCCATCGTCAGACTACTTAGACCATATCATTTAAGCCAACCTGATAAATCCCCTTTTAATATATATTAATTCTATCAGTTCTGTTCCTTGAGAGAGTCCTGATTAACTAACTAACTAACTAAATAAATAAATAAATATTTCTGAGACTCTGACTTTGAGACCTTTTCAACATATAGGGAAGTGAAACTTAGATTAGAACTGAGACCTCGTGACAGAAAATTTCTTGCCTCTTGTAATTTTTTTTTGTTCTGTTCATAAACAATTTCTTTGGTGTTTAAATTAATTCTGTACTAAACTTCCAGCAAGGGCTCACTTGGGCAAATGATATGAGGTTGAAGTATCTGAAAGAGAAACCCCCTTTTTATCTGGCTAGCAATGAACTCAGTCTTGTCATTCTTAGAATATGCTCAGACCTCCTAAGAAAAAATAAAATGGATCTGGCCAGCAATGAAGAATGTCACACACAAACAAATGCAAAGAGAAATTTATATTAAGGTTTAATTTAAATTCACCTTTATTTTATTTTATTAATATTTATCTATTGTTTAATTTATTTTATTCATTTTGAAAGAGAGAAACATTTCTGCTCATATTTCTTAGGGGAATGTGAGGTGCACATCCCTAAGTGACACATCAACACTGCAGCTTCTACCCCTAAGACTTACTGAACACTGGAAGAGGTGGGGGTTGGAGGAGGAGAATATAAGAGCCAGAGGAACAAGACACCTACTGCTAGTTAATGCATTCTACACATGATAGGGAAGTTGTACCAATGAAATCTCCAGTCTAGCAAGATCTTCATAATGACAAAGTAAGTTGACATGCCAAGGTGGATAGGAAAAATTCACAGGATCCCACTTGAAGATGAGCTACAGGCCGTCAATGGAGGCTAAGGGAGAGAGAATTCATTTTCTCTAGGAACTGCTGTCTAATCCCAAGTGGGCATTCCTAAATACACATATACAAGAGCACCAGTAAATGGACTCTGTACATAAATGTATGTTCATATATGTAACTATAATAATAAGAAAGAGGACAGGAAATTGAAAGGGAGCAGGGGCATGAGAGAAATTGGAGGGGGACTGGGATGGATGGAAATAATGCAAATACAATACTCATGTATAAAATTCTCAAAAATAAAATACATAAAAAGAAACAAAAAGTGCATCTTCTTTTAAAACTTTGCATCTACAACCTCAATGTTCTCATTATGACTAAAGTGCTATCTTGTGTGTGTGTGTGTGTGTGTGTGTGTGTGTGTGTGTGTGTGTGTGTGTTTTCAAGACAGGGTCTCCTGGAGCCCCAGCTGGCCTGGAACTCACTATGTAGAACAGGCTGGCCTCGAACTCACATAGATCTGCCTGCCTTTGCCTCCCAAGTGCTAAGATTAAAGGTATGCCACGCCTGATAAAAAGTGCTTTTGTTAATCATAGGACAAAATATATAGAAATGAAACAGTATGTGAATTTAAATGAAACCTTAACTACATGTAACTGTTTTGAGATATGTTAATATAAATTTCTCTTTGCATTGGTTTTTGTGTGATTTTATTCATCACTGGCCAGAGCCATTCTATGTTTTCTTTGGAAGTCTGAGCATATGGTAAACATAAAGGACAAGACTGAGTTCACTCTCAGCCTTTACCCAACCAAGTAGAGAATTTCAGTCCCTAGTGAAGCAATGGTTTTTGAGAATCAAACTTTTGTGGGGCTGGAGAGATGGTTCAGTGGTTAGAACTACTTCCTGTTCTTCCAGAGGACCCAAGTTTGGTTCCCAGCACACACATGGTGTCCAACAGGCATCTGTGTTTCCAGCTCCAAGGGATCCAGAAACTTTTGTGCTCACTGTATGCACAAAGTGACATTCATGCAGGCCAAACACTCATAGATAAAATAAAAAATAAATATAAAAAAACGTTTTAAGAGCAAAAGGAACTTCCAAATTCTTCCAAAGACTCCCAAAGACATAAAAAATTAATTAATTAAAAAATTAGTGGGCAAAATTTTACAGCCTTGTCAAAGGCCAATTCAGCCAAACATAAAACTACCTTCATAAATTTAAATTTGAAAGTTTTCTTCTTTTCTTGGAGACAAAGTCTTGTCACATGTCCCACATTGCCCTCAGACTCCCGATCCACTTGGAGACAAAGGCTTGTCACATGTCCCACACTGCCCTCAGACTCCTGATCCACTTGGAGACAAAGTCTTGTCACATGTCCCACGCTACCCTCAGGCTCCCGATCCACTTGTCTCAGCCTCCCAAGTGCTGGAGTTACAAGTGTGTGCTGGATCACACCACTTGTAAATTCTATGACAGATAAGCACCTGCCAAACCATCGCTACAAGGTAAGAAAAGAATATCTCCACCCTTCATCCTCCTTCCAATCCACCCTTTCTGTGGTTTCTTTCTCAGGCAGCCACTGACCTACCTTCTATCATAAATTAGTTTCTGTTTCCTAGAGTTTGAAATGAGTGGACTCACAAACATGAATGTTCTTACACTCAGCAAAACTATTTTGAGTTTCACCCATAGTATTGCTTGTATGAGCAATACAAATTCCTTTTTATTGTTGAGTAATGGTTCATGTATGGCCCCATGCCACTATCTGTTTACCCAGTCATCTATTGATGGAAATTTGGACTACTTATAATTTGTGGGGTTTTTTTCCCCACCTGTAGCTGAGGATGATCTTGAACTTCTCCTGAGTGCTGGGATTATAGGCATGACCCACCACACTGGGTTTATTGCTTCCAGGGATTTTTAAAAACTATATTGCAAATAAGGTTTTATATGAAAGTTCCATTTGCCAACACTTAGCCTTCCTCATGAGTGTGTAGTGGAACCTTGTTCTGGTTGATTTGCATTTTTCTAATAAGGAGTCTGAGAATTTTTCCTATGCTTTCCTTGCATCTCAGGTGAAGCCTTGGTTCAGAGCATTTGCCCAGTGTTTATTGGGCTGTCTATTTTCTTATGATAAGCTTTTGAAAGTTTTCTATATCTTTCTTGTAATTTTTTAAGCTTTATGAATTTCATACAGAGCATATTAACTTTATACTCCTTCCGCACTGGCACCCTCCCATAGCCCCACCATCAGGGGAATTCATACACTCTGTCATTTGTGTTAAGGTCTATCATGTCAAATTAGTGTCCCCAAATGCCCCTGAGTGCAAGCTCATCCACTGATATCTAGTCAGCCTATCTACGGTCATTCCCTTTAAGCCAATCAGCTTTTCCTCATCCAACAGTGGTCAGCTGCTAATAATCCTTCTGCTAAAATTGGAGTCTACTGTCCATTTCCACAGTTCTGTCTGCTTCAGTTTTTATGGGTCTTGTGATGCTGACACCATTGCCACAGGTTCATATGAGAAAGGTCCCAGGAGCCTTGTAGGACTCTATTTCCATATGGTCATGCACCTCCTCCCTGACTCTTACAATCTTTGTACCCACTTTTCTGCAATGGTCCCTGAGCCTTGGGTGGGTGGAGTTTAATACAGGAGTCCTGTCCAAGGACCCACACTCTGCAGACTCTTATTCTCTACGTTTTGGTCATTTTTGGCCTTTTGTGTTTCTGGCCCTCTGTTTACGCCTTGTTATATGTTCTGTGAGCCTTAGGTGTAGAGGTTGCATTGTAGATGTGCCATTTAGGCATGGGCAATTCACAATCTCTGTGTATGAGCAGCTATAGAACTCTGTAATAATCTCTGTCTGTTGAAAAAGAAGCTTCTTTGATAGGTGATGGCTGTAAATATATGAATCCATGTTGTGCACATAGTACAAAATTGTATTTGTCTAAGGCTGTGACAGCACTGGGGTTTTCTTTAAGATCTATAATCTCTCCAGTCATATGTATTTGGCTAGGTTTACAGTATAACACATGAAGTTTCTTCCTGTTGAGTGGGCTTTAAGTTCAATTATGTAGCTGTTGATTACCCCAAGATAAAAGTGCCTCTACTGTACCAATGTTATTTGCTGTGCCAGTCATTGATGTGGTTTTTACACCTCGAAGCTGGGGTTGGACCATTGATTGGTGTCCTCCCTTAGCATCTTGAGTAGTGCTCTGCAAAGCTCTCATAAGAACTATCCTTCAGGGCAGGTGGCTTCTAGGTCAGTCCAGCTCCACTGCTCAAAATCCTGTGTCCCAAGTATGTCCTATCTTCAGCAATAGGGTCTTACCTTAAAGTTCTGGGAGGCAATCAAGAGCTGTGGTAATAGGTAATGTAATTTTGGGAGTCCCTTGGACCACCCTGACCAACAACTCAAAGGAAGGTTTCTCCTTTCTGGCACAGTTTCTTGTTGTGTAGCCTTCAGGTATACACATGGACTCATGTAGAGATACTGTTTATGTAATTTGTCAATAGTTTGTTGGACTAATAAGATTCCCCTAGTTTTTTATACTAGCTAGGCATTACTTATTGAAAGTTCTTTATATCTTGCATACAAGTCCTTCATCATGTTTTATAAATATTTCTCTCTCAGTTTATAGTGTGTCAACATACTGATCTAGGTATCTTTTAAAAACCATGAGCTAGCCGGGCGTGGTGGCGCATGCCTTTAATCCTAGCACTTGGGAGGCAGAGGCAGGCAGATCTTTGTGAGTTCAAGGCCAGCCTGGTCTACAGAGTGAATTCCAGGATAGCTGGGGCTACAGGGAGACCCTGTCTCGAAAAGACCAAAAAAACCCAAAAACAAAACAAAAAAAACCATGAGCAGGCCAGGTGTGCTGGCCACGCCTTTAATCCTAGCACTCAAGAGGCAGAGGCAGGGAAATCTCTGTGAGATCCAGGCCAGCCTGGTCTAAATAGCGAGTTCTAGTTCAGGGATACCCTGTCAAAAACAAACAAACAAACAGACAAACAAACAGTCACTAGCAGCTAAGAAACACTTGAGTAGAAATCTAAGAATTTAGCTAGAACTATTTTAGAAACCTCTTCCCAATTCCAAGTCACAGAGAATTTTCTGATTTCTTTTAGAAATCTTTTACTTCCATGTTTTCAATGCTGTTAAAATCTTACTTTATTTTGGAGCTGGAGAGATGACCTAGCGGTTAAGAGCCCCGACTGCTCTTGCAGAGGACCCAGGTTCCATCCCCAGCACCCACATGGTGGCTGAGAACTGTCTGTAACTCCAATTCCAGGAGAACTCCAGTTCCAGGGGAATCTGACACCCTCTTCTGACCTCCGTGGCATTGCATGACATGGGTGCACAGACATGCATGCAGACAGTACATTCATACACATAAAAATAAATAAATGAATAAATTAATTTAAAAAATCTTACTTTATTTTATATAATAGACAGAAAAGTGGTATTTGCAGACTAATACTCAATCCACTCCAATCCACTCCCCCATACCATCTGGTGACCCAGGTGGGACACCCCAAAGTTTCTAGTAACATAGGGAGGCTAGATGAGGCTAGCTTGGTGTCACTGAAGGACCCAGGGAGGACGTGCACCTGTGTCTGCCAAGGAGAAGTTGAACTTCTCATTCAGACTACTCTTTCAGGAGTTCCCCTTGTACTATTCCTCAGAAAATAAGAGAATTCCCTGCCACATCTGAAAGGGTTTTTGCTGGTTGGTTGACTGGCTTGATTTTTATCTGGCATTATACTAGAGCTTTTGGTGCATCAGAAGCCAGGATTCAGGCAATTAATGGGGTGATGTTGCAGACTGAATTGAGGAGGCCTACTTTGCCTTACACAATACTGGAGAGTGTGAGTGAAGGAGGAAAGCTAGTGATCAATTGCTCCTAATGTATAGAGGCAATCGGAGTGGACTGGATGGGCACTTTTAAATCCAACTTGCTAGAAAATGGTGCCCTTCCCATGGAAAATTAGGAAATGATCTGGGAAGAAAGGCAGAAAGCTTACTTTAAGTAGTATGAATAGGAAGTACTGATAAGAAATATCTAGAAGCTGTTCAAGGGCCAGGGCTGGTATTCAGAAGTGGGATTAGTGATAATGTAATCAGGAGCTTGCAAGGGGAGGAAGCCCTGCACAGTACCAGTCTGTGCTGAAGGATAGTAGTGCTTGGTACAACGCTTTGGAACTCACTGAAGTTTGCTTGAGGATCAGTTTGTCTTTTAACTCAAAAGCTCACTTAGTAAAAGCAAATAATATGGGGGTCCTGAAGGGGAGTGACCTAGCATGAGGACTCAAGGAACACTGAGTGTAATTTCCAGAGTATTGAGAGGCTAAACTGTAAAGTGCATGGAGAATGGAAGAGGGCATGAAAGAGGCCCCTGATGATGGCAGGTGGCAGCCAGGGCATTTGAGAAAGGTACATTCAAAACTCTAGATTAAGATACTTGAGAGTCTTTTTCTTTGCCTCCTCCTCCTCCTCCTCCTCCTCCTCCTCCTCCTCCTCCTCCTCCTCTTCATTCTCTTCCTCTTCTCTTTCTTCTCTTCTCCCCCCCTCCTCTTTTTTCTTTTCGAGATAGATAGGGCTTCACTTTGAGCCCACCTATCACGGAACACATTAGGTAGCCCAGGCTGACCTTGAACTTGTGGTGATCCTCCTGTCTCAGTGTCCGAGTACTGAGATTACAGTCCTGAGCCACCACAAGCTCCTTGAGTACGCTCTTAAACTGTGGTGAAAGCAGTAGAGACAATAAAGTTCCAGGGGCGGGTAGTGGAGCAGCTGGCGGGAGTGTGAGTAGCAGACCACGGCAGGCAGGAGAGGTCGCCCCCGCCTGGGAGTGCGGAGCAGAGGACACAGAATGGGAGAACACGAGGGCTGATCGCAGTGACAGCTATGAGGAAGGAAACCACGGCCTAAAGAGCAAAAAAACGCTGACCCCAACCTTCAAACAGTGCCACTGTGTGGCCTGTGGTTAGTGACAACATTTCTCAATATGCCTTGGCTTCCCTTTTGGCAAAATAGGGGCACCACCTTTCAGCTCCAGTTATCTGGGTGTTGCTGGTCACCTGCTGCAAGCGCCTTCAGCCCTGTTTGTTTGGGACCTTCTTCACCTTGTAGAACAGATACTTGGAAAATGGTCCTGATCTTCACAGCTAATCTTTTCTGAGCAGGAAATGAAGATGCCATCTCCCAAGACACCAGGGAGAGGCGCGCAGGAGTGTTGGCTACCGACAGGGAGACTCACTCAAGCATTTATGCACATGGGTGGAGTGGGGGAACCCAGGGCTCTGGGTATCAGGGGTGGGTTTCTGCAGGAGTCAATCCACTGTTTGAAAAGGTGTGGGTGTGATGTGCCACCAGCTTCCTGAATCCCTCTCCTAGGTAAGGGTTCTTCTAAGAGAAGTCCACTAATCCCACCCCGCGAATCCATGCACCACGGAGGCGTTGGGATGGGATTAAGCTGTTTCAAAGCCGCCCAAGTCGCCCAGGTAGGTAAATGTCTAGAGTCTCCACCCTCAGATTAGGAGCCTGTGGAAGGTTGGTATACGCAGTGTGGGCGTGTTAGGTCAGCACATCCTTGCGCACGGTCCGCTCCTGGGACTGTTCCTAAGGCAGGGGTTGCAGAAGTTGGCTTTCATCTCTTGCCCATGCTTGACCTCAGCTTTTTTTCCCCCCTTGGAACTTGCTGAGCGTGGCAAGGCTCCGCCCTTCCGCGCCAGTCCCGCGGCCGCCCCTTGCGCCACCCCAACCCGGCCCCGCGGCTTCCCGGACGGCGGTAGAGGTCCAGGCTGCGGCCCATGGGGCCCTCGGTGCTGCCCGCCTGGCTGCAGCCCAGGTAGGGCGCGGGGCGGCCGCGGGGAGGGAGGAGGGCTTGGCGTGCCCTGCAGCCCAGAGCTCCCTACAGATCTCAGGCTACCACGCGCTCTCACCGCTCCTCCTGTCAGGTGTTGGCTAATTTCATTTTCTCCACAACCCTAGGAAGGAGGTTCCGCGGTTTTCCCGGTTTGTGAGATGAGGAAATGGAAGGACAGTGCGACAAGGCCCGCTCTTCTTTGCGCACGGACTATCAGTCCTTCTTCCTTTCCACCCCCTCCCCTACCAAGGCTTTGCCCTTGTCTTTGTCAGAAGCTTCTCAGGGTAACTTTCAGAGTGTCCTGCAGCAGAAGACCTGCCATACTGGGATTCCAGGATCGCTGGGGCGGGAGATGAGACTGTTCACCTACAACCAAGTGATCCCCATAGAGCTGAGCATTTCCTCTTTCTAACCTCTTTAGCAGTTTGGGTCATCTGTTGAGTGACTATAGAAACTCCGGCAGCTACACAGTGTCTGTTTGCCAGCTTAACCATCTTGTTTCCTGGAGGCTTTCCATCTCCAGCTAGGAGAAGCCTTTGTTTACACGGCCACCACACTGGGACCACCCTTCTGAACTCTGTGGGAGCCCTTCAGACACGCCTTTCCGTCTTCCTCAGACCTAGCGTCTGTAAGTCTTCTCTTAGTCATTTCCCCATCAGCCTACATATTTTTACACAAAGCTTGACTTCCCCTTTGGGGCTTGAGCAACTGAACTGCTGTTCTTCGTGTGTGTCGGATGCCTGGTGAAATGCAGTAGGAGGCGCTGGCAAGAAGATAGTAACTCCAATCAAAACGCATTGAAGTCCTGGGTGTCCTATTACTGAGTTATGCAGTTGTGACTACTCCCCTTCAGAACTGTAAGCCAGCTCTCTTTAAGTCCTCCACTTATCGAGCTGAGTGACTGGAACACTTACCCACATCAGTCCTGCTCCTGGCTTCCTCCTCTGTGCCCGCCCCCACCCCAATTTTAAAGTTGTCCTTCCAGTGACTGCCAATGTTAGAGTGGTAAGGTTAGAATGTTATCAAAGATAAAAATGGGTTTTAAAGAATCTCAACAGACTCACTCAGTTGCTAAGTTTGTCCCATCAAACTCTGATGTATTTGGAGGGACAACCCAGTTAAGGACCCCCACATGGAAGTCTGATATGCCCAGTTTGACTAGTACATTAAAGGACCCCAGCCAGGCGTGGTGGCGCATGCCTTTAATCCTAGCACTTGGGAGGCAGAGGCAGGTGGATCTTTGTGAGTTCAAGACCAGCCTGGTCTACAGAGTGAGTTCCAGGACAGCTGGGGCTACAGGGAGACCCTGTCTCAAAAAGACAAAAAAAAAAAAAAAAAAAAAAAAAGACCCATGTACAATGATGAAAGATGTGTTTAATGGTGCTTTTCCTTATTTATAGGTATAGAAAAAATGTATATCTTTTCATCTATTACTTAATCCAGTTCTGTGGCCACTCATGGATATTTACAAATATGATGGTCAGATTCTTTTCATTTGGAAAAGGTAAATAAAACTTCTATAAACACTTGATTTTTAAAAATTTTTATTTTTTATTTTTATTTTACATATATCAGTATATTGCCTGCATGCATGTAAGTATACCCCTGTCCTGAAATGCCGGCAGATGTCAGAAGGTGTTGGATCCCCTGGAACTGGAGTTATGGATGGTTGCTAGCTGTCATGTGTGTGCTTGGAATCAAACCTGAGTCCTCTGCAAGAGCGGCCAGTGCTCTTAACCACTGCTCTCTCCAGCCCATTGATTTTTTTTTTTTTTTTTTTTTTTTGGTTCTTTGCCTCCCCCTTTAACAGCTGCGCTATCCCCACAGCCCTGATTTTTAACTTTAGTGTTTGTTTTCTTCTAGTCTTGCTGATTTTAACTTTTAACTTGTATGAAGCTCACCTAGCCGCATTAATTTCTCTAGGATTTATATTTTTCAGTAACTATATTTCTTGCTTATTACAAAACCAAACCTTTTAGGAGAAGAGAGAAAGTAGGTCAAAGGGAAGGGACATGGTGGCCCCAGCAGGCGATTTTCTGTGACAACAAATACCTGTGCTTGGGATGGCGCCATTTCACTGTTCCTTTTTGATTCCACACAAACTAGCAAATTTGGTGCATTTTGAGGAGATTTGTATATTTCAGTCTAATATTTTGTGTAGAGCAATGAGTAATCAGTCAAATTCTTTCATTGCTTTTTATTCCCCAGGTTTAGGGTCTCTGGAGGTTTCCAGGTAGTAAATGACAAACTTTATCCTCCCCAAAAGTCTTTTTTATCCCTTAAGAAGTAATATATGCATGATATAGCACATAGATGACTAGTTCTACCTATGTGGATTTGGTATTAATGACTTAAATCATATACTTCCTTCAGTTTCCTAAAAAGTAAAAATGCTACTTTAAATCGTTAGAGAATTTCAAGTTGTTAAAGAATGAATCACCAAATCACTGTCAAAACAACATTCCCTTCCTGTTCCATCTCCACATGAGTAAGTGTCATCACAGTTTTTAACTGTTGGGTGACTCAACACTTTGAGCAACTGCTACTGCTAGTTTAGCTAAAAACAAACACACAGAGCATATCTGGAAAAAAATATCCTGTGCTCATCAATTCAGACTTCCGTAGTGCAAGAAATTAATCCCTGAAGGTGCCATAAACTATTTTATGGTGCTTGTTCTTACTGAAAAATCTACAAATTGTTGTCTTTGTTCCTAATCTCAAGGGTACAATCTAAGGTTTGAGTGGCAGCTATGAACCCTGAATGTTTTCAAGCAAAGGGAAGTAGATAATAAGGAGAGGTTCATTGTGCTGGTGGGAATGCATCTTGTACTTTAAAAGTTCCAAGTGAGGCTGAGTGGCACATTGCAGCTCCTTGACTTCATGCATCCCAAGCCACGAACTCTAATCCTGCCTCATTACCTCCCAGGGGAAAAGTTGCTTTAGCAGTAATATATTCATTTCTTAACTATCTCGTCATTATAATTATAGAAGCTTCTTCTGATTAGATAAACACAACTGGTTCATAGGAAAGGAAGACTGAGAACAACTAAGTGGGAAGACAGTTCAATTCCTGAATGAATGTGTGACTTAGTAAATCAAGAGCAATTTAAAACCTTGAACGTCTGACACCTGATGCCTTCTGTTAGCAGTGGTGTAATTGATGGCACTCTGCTACCGCTAGTGCAGGATAGGGGACTGCTGATGTGTCAGAAGTCATCTCTTGAGATGGGCACAATTATGATAGTGTCTACCTTAGAGAAAGAAACCTTAGAGCCTGGTCAATTATGATCATAGAAATGTGTGGAAGGCAGTAATGACAGAAAACTCATGCTCCTAGAAGTCTCCAAACACAGAGGGTTTTAGTTAAAATCTTAGCCACGAGTCTGCCCTCTGTGTGGAGACACCCTTCTAAGGGCAGTATCTCAGTTGTGCAAACTCCAAACGTCCTGCCTGATCAAAGACCCAGGTTCAGTGCTTTACACAAATCCAAAGGCGAAGTCCAGTGTTTGAAGGTCTCAAGTACACACAGAGTTGGTATGGGAGGCATTATTATTGTCATTTCCACCAAATGCTCTAGAATAACTTTCCTTGTTTTGTCTTTTCGTCGTTGGAAAAGCTTAGCACAGAAGATTTTTTAGCAGGTTTTCCTCCAACCTATCTCCATTTCAAGGGGTTTAGACTGGAACTTATTTCCTTGTGTGATAATTGCTTTATAATCTCATATATTGGGATCAAATACCACAACCTTGGCTGTGAAGCCTTTGTAAGTTTTCACTTCTTTTTGAAAGAGGACCAATTAGAGAAACTTTATGTGCTTTCTATAAGTACCAAGTGCTTTCTTGCTTGGCTCATATTGTAGCCCATTTAGAGAAATTTTTGTACATACAATAAAAACAAAGTAAATTTCACTTCCAAGTGCTCCATAGATTTGTGTTGTGACAGTGACTGTATCTGATCTGTGTTTTAAATCCACTGAACACAGATTCAATGGTTGACACTTTCTACGCTATTGGACTCGTCATGCGGATTTGCCAATCGATTTCACTCTTGGAATTGGTGCACATATATGTTGGCATTGAGTCAAATCATCTTTTCCCAAGGTTTTTGCAGGTAAGTTGGAATCACATTTTTCATAGTGTCTGTTTAATCTTTCACTTTGTCCCATTTACAGCCTCTCATGGTTTTATAGCAAAATTCATTCCATACAAGGATTCCCTTACTCTAATTCACTGCAGTTAGAATAGCCCACTGGCAGTGTTTGGGAAGTGATGCCTGTTGATCTGCACTGAAGGATCTTTCCTGGAGATTTCATGGCCATTTCCCACTCTTCATATGTCTCCCTTCAAGATACAATCTTACAGATGACAGGCTCAGGATCGAAGTCATTTAGACTTGGATTTGATGCCTGGCTCTACTGCCCACAAGGGATTATACCATCAAAAATATTATGCTGTTAATGGGAAAGAGCAAATGATTAAAAAACAAAATGAAAGTATTCAGGCAGGTTAAAAAAAGATTGGGAATTTACTGGTAGACACTCGACATACAAAATCATTGCTGGTTAAGGCAATAAAAAATTAAAAATGGCATTTTCTATAATAAGGACAAAATAAGGATTAGGCAAGACATGAACACACATTCAAAATCTCCAGATTAGAAATAGGCATCTAAATAAGCATAATATTAAGTCTCCTCAAAATAAATGAAAAATGGATAACTAAATTTCTCATATTTGCATTATAAAAATTTACTAAAATATCAGAATCTTATTCTATTCCAATACCTAGCAAAGTGCTCAGAGTTAAACATACAGTTTAGATTTTGTTGGATGGACTAGCATACACCACTGTGATAAAATTTTCAATGCCATGGAAATTTAAAAGATGCAAATAACAGTATAATCAGGAATTTAGTAAGAACCCAGCATTACAAATATTAAACACATTTATGGATGGGTTGGCGAGGTGACTCATTGAGTAGGGGCACTTGCCACAAGACTGACAACCTGAGTTTGAACCCTAGAACTCACAGGATGGAAGGAAGAACTGGCTCCTACAAGTTGTCCTCTTACCTCTCCACATGCACTGTGGCACACAAACACACATATACCATTTTTTAATGATTAGAGTTGATTTTACTTACTAATAAAAATAGAAAAGTAAGATGAAGGCATTTTAAGTGTTGAAAGTCAAATGTAAAATAAAAATCAGGACAATAATATGCAGTATAGTAACATCAAAATTAACTAGCTAAGACCTACATTGAGTTCCTTTAAACATATTTCTTTATAAAATAAGAGGGGTATAGACCAGGGGCGGAGAAATGGCTTAGAAGTTTAGAACACAGGCTGCTCTTGCAGAGGACCCAGGTTTGGTTCTTAGCACCCACATGGCAGCTAACAACCATCTGTAACTCCAGTTCCAGGGAATCTGATGCCCTGTTCTGGCCCTCAGTGGGCACTGCAGACATGGATGCACTTCCATACATGGAGGCAAAACACTCATACACATAAAATAAAAGTAAATAGGATTGGAGAGATGACTCAGGGGTTAAGAGCACTGGCTGCTTTTGCAGAGAATCTGGGTATGATTCCCAGCACTCACATGGCAGTTAACAACATGAGTGTACTTACACACATGCAGACAATATACTCATCTACATAAAATAAAACTAATAAAATAGTTAAAAATAAATCCAAAAAATTTTACTGGGGTATAGATCTATTACAGAAGCAACATGTAATATGCAAATAAGATTAACTGGCATTTGTTACTCATTTACTAGGTCTGCTATACTCTGAAAATACAAATGTGGGTGACGCCACTCTCCCATAATGCTAGTCTTGGAGAGCAGAATTAATAACTCGGATGAAATAAAAGTCTACCACGTGGGATTATTTCATTTGGAGTGTTATCAACTTCATCTAAACCTGAGTCATATCATCACCTTTGACATTTTTGAAGGCTAAATTGGTTACTACTAATTTCTTGATAATGCAGCATTTTCAAAAGTAAAAGGAGTATTAGTCATTGATAATGCATACCATGGGAATAGATAACTTTGTCACTAAGAAAACTGGATGAGTGCTTGAAGTACTCCCAGAAAACACACACATACACATGCTTGACCAAATGAACAAGGCTTGACTAATAATGGAAGTGACTGTATAACCAAGACATATGATCTCCTGGAGCTCTAGCAGTTCCAGAAAGCTTAAGTGTGATTTTTAATCACTGCTAATGAAATCCCCAGGGGCCTAAAGAACGATCACTGAAATCAAAGAAGCTGATCCTGAATTGGTAATTTATAAAATAATGATAAATACACATTGACATTTGTTTATTCAAAAGTGAGTTTGGTTAGTCTTAACCTGACACAATAGGCCTTAACGCAAATGACTGAGAGTATGAATTTCAGTAGGGGCTGTGGGAGAGCACCGGTGGGGAGGTGCACAAAGGTGATTAAGACTGATTGAGATGTTCTGTGTGAAATCCAGAAAATTTTAATTAAAAAGTTTTTAAAGCTAGTTTCTAAGTCCAGTGTTAGTGGAGCATGGGACAAGCCAAAGGATCCTGGCATTGGGGAGGAGTATCCCCCCCCCCATCTCTACCCTCCAATGAGTAGTACTGCTCTTTGTTGTGGTTGTTTGCTTCCTCTTTTACTTGAGGTTTTATCTGTCCTCTGTTGTTTTTATTCACTTATTGTTTTTTTCCATGGTTCTCAGAATGGGTATGGTGTTGAAAAAGCTTTACAAACTCATCGTAGCTGGTATAGTTTCATTGTCTGTTATCTGCACCTTCCCATCTTAAAGTGTGCAGCAATTAGAGCTCCCTCATTAGGAAGTATTATGAGATGCCCCTGAGGCCTCTGTCTTAAAATAATGAAACAAAATTCTTAGGTTGTGAAATCATTTTTGGTGTTCCTATTTCCCCATTTTTTTAAACCAATAAATGGTACTTAGGGTAGCTGAGTTACTGTAATTACAGCTGACTACATACAGTATTTTTTTAATGCTTAGTGTCTAGTTGCTTTCAAAGAGGCCAAAAAACTGTCTACACAATTGTAATGTTATCATATTATCTTCAAGAGATTGCAAAGCCACAAATGAATGTACTTATTTTGGAACTGATTTTTCCCAATTATCAAGATAAAAACTGCAACTAGCAATAGGAATAGATTAGCTAAGTGAATAATTAATTTAACATGTGGCAAGTGCTAGAGCTGTGGAAACAGGTTTGTGTTTGCTCACAGTTCTGTGCATTATGAAATGTTTTCATTCACATATTTGATAAGGAAAAATCACAATTTGAAAATCATATGCAATTGCTAAAACAAAAAAACAGGGAAATACTGAGTATAAGACAATAACTTAATAGATGTATCTATTTTATCTTTCAGATATGAAATATGAGGAAAAATACAAGGCCATAACAAAAAGCTCTTTACAGACTTACATAGTTAGAAACAATTATATACTACTTAAATTATATACGAGAAGCAAGCTTTTTTTTTTTTTTTTTTTTTTTTTTTTTTTTTTGTCTTTTTAGAGACAGGTCTTCCCTGTAGCTCCAGCTGTCCTGGAACTCTGTAGACCAGGCTGGGCTTGAACTCACAAAGATCCGCCTGCCTCTGCCTCCCAAGTGCTAGGATTAAAGGTGTGCGCCACCACGCCCGGCTAGAAAGCAAGCTTTGATTTTATTTTTTGTGTGTGTATGATTGTATTGCCTGAAAGTGTGTAAGTGCACCTGTGTCGTGCACTGCCCACAGAGGTCAGAAGGGGGCGAGCGTCAGCTCCCCTGGAATGACAGGACAGTCGCTGACAGTTAGCTGCCACGTGCAGGCTGGGATTTGAGCCCAGGTCTTCTGCAAGAACAGCCAGTGCCCTTAGCTGCTGAGCCATCTCTCCAGCCCTGTGCTTTGATATTTTTAAGTGGGAGAGTTCAAAGGTAATCTAAAACAACCATATTAAAATGATAATATAAATGAAAACTAAGCATTTTCCTCTCCAATCCTTTCCTCCAAATCAACTTGCGTATTTTATTGCCTCAGTTTTTTAAAAAGTTAAATTGGGAAATTATAGTTAATTTCAGGAGTCTTTTTAGAACTTAAAATGACAGTACAACCAACCCTGAAGTGTTGATTTGGGATTGATGCTAAAGGACTTTGTTCAGTCTTATTTTTGAAGAAGCTTCAGAAAGAAGTTTTTAATTGATGCACCTTATGGATGTTTAAACTTCAGGAGGAAAGGTCACCCCAGACAAAGCTTTGTATCCTAGCATTTGACTGATCCACCGTGTAGGAACACTCAGAGGGGCAATTTAACAATAAAACAATTCAGCTGTGCACACCTTTAAATATAGTACTCTGGAGGCAGAAGCAGGCCGATCTTGGTGAGATGAAGGCCAGCCTGGTTTACATGGTTAAGTTCCAGGGCAGCTGGGGCTGCGGGGAGACCCTGTCTCAAACAACAACAACAACAACAACAACAACAAAAAACAATAAAAAAATAAAATAGTTCCGTTCCACATACTTCCCTTTTCATCATTAACTCTCCCATACATTTATTAATTTTACAGACCCTTATGCAACTTTTAAAATCTGTGAATTTAAACAGTGCAAATTGTGCTCGCTTTGGCAGGACATATACTAAAATTGGAACAATACAGAGAAGATTAGCATGGCCCCTGTTCAAGGATGACACGCAAATTCGTGAAGCATTCCATATTTAAAAAAAAAAAAAACAGTGCAAATTATTGGGTCTGGAGAGATGGCTCAGCAGTTAAGAACATTGATTGATCTTCCAGAGGACCTCAAGGACCCGGGTTTGGTTCCTAGCACCCACATGGCAGCTAACAACAGTCAATAACTCCAGTTCTAGGAGATCCAACACACTCTTCTGACCTCTGTGGGCACTGCACAACACGGGTGATCTTACATACATGCAGGCAGTAGACTCATATACATAACAAAAAACCCCAACAAATTATTGCCCCTAAATTATTGTGGCTACAAATGTTCCATTTGTGAGACCAAAACTTCATGGACTACTTCTATACTAACCAACATCATATGCTTTGTCTCCTATTTCTGATGAGGACAAGAGACCTGCTTGCCAAAATCATTACAAAGATTTCATAGGTAGAGATCCTTACAGGAACACATGCAGACACCCCAAAAGAAAGTATCTTATACCCTTGTGGAATAGAAGGCAGCTAGGTTTCACTCTGATATCTTTGTTTTTGTTGTTTTGAGACAGGATCTTCCTGTAGCTCCAGCTGGGCTGGAACTCGCTATGTAAACGAAGCTGGCCTCCATCTCACAGAGATCCATTCCCAGAGCTAGGGTGGCTTCATCAGTTTAGTGCTTGCTGCTCAATCAAGCATAGAACCTGAGTTCAGTCTCCCAAACCCACATTAACAAAACAAGCCACTGGCTGGAGAGATGGCTCAGCAGTTAAGAGCACTGTTGCTCTTCCAGAGGTCCTGACTTCAGTTCCCACCACCACATGGTGGCTAGCAACCATCTATAATGTCAGTCCCAGGGGATCCAATGCCTTCTTCTGATGTCCACAGGCATTGCCTACACATGGTACAATTATATGTAGCCCAAACTCTCATACACATAAAATAAAATCTTTAAGAAAAAAATGTGGTGGGCTAGAAAAATGGCTCAGAGGTTGAGAGCACTCACTGTTCTTCTAGAGGTTTGGTTCCCAGCACCCACATGCCAACTAATAACCACTTGTAACTCCAGTTCCAGAGGATCCAATGCTCTCTTCTGGCCTCCATAGGCACTGTACACACGTGGAATACATGTAATACATACAGGCAAAATACTCATATTCCTAAAATAAAAATTAAAAATATATTTTAAAAAGCATGGTGGAGAGATGGTTATGCAGGTAAAAGTACTCGCCACCAAGTCTGAGAACCTGAGTTACTTAGAACCTATATGATGGAAGGAAAGACATGATCCTGCAAGTCATCCTCTGACATACATGCTACAAATATTAATGTAATGAAACTGTTTAAAGAATTTGTGTTTTGAGTCAGCAAGATGGCTCAGTGGGTAAAGCATTTCTCTTATGTACCTAACAAGATGGCTCAGTGGGTAAAGCATTTCTCTTATGTACCTGACAAGATGGCTCAGTGGGTAAAGCATTTCTCCTATGTACCTGACAAGATGGCTCAGTGGGTAAAGCATTTCTCCTATGTACCTGACAAGATGGCTCAGTGGGTAAAGCATTTCTCTTATGTACCTGACAAGACGGCTCAGTGGGTAAAGCATTTCTCCTATGTACCTGACAAGATGGCTCAGTGGGTAAAGCATTTCTCTTATGTACCTGACAAGCTGAAATCAATTCCTGGAACCCAAATAAAGGTGGGAAGAAAAAAACACCACCCCAGGCATGCGTGTCCACACACTTCCCCCCAACCCCCCAATGAAAACAGTTTTTTAAAGAGACAGGGATGGTGGCACACAGTTCTAACACCATTGCCGGAAGGTGGACGGGAGGCTCAGCAGCCAGCTAGTCTTGCTGAATCGGTGAGCTCCAGCTTTGGTGAAAAACCCTGCCTCAAAAATGAAGGTGGAGGGGCAGGAGAGATGGCTCAGTGGTTAGAAGCACTGGCTGCTCTTGCAGAGGTCCCAGGTTTGATTCCCAGCACCCACATGGCAGCTAACAACTATCTGTTATTCCAGTTCCAGGGGATCCGATGCCCTCTTCTGACCACTGGACATCACCCTCTGTCCTCTGTACATGTGGGTGCACATGCATCCTCCTGCTGTTGACAGGAGTTGTAATTTTAGTAAAATATTATTTTGAAATTAAAACTTAGCAAGAGTCTGGAAATTCTTCCTGCAGTTGGGATACTGTTTTACTTCTTCGCTTTTTTTTTGCTGTTAGAACATTTTTTTTTGCTATTTAAGATTTTTTATTGTTTCACAGTTTCATACATTCATATAATGAATGTTAGTCCTTCTCAGCCCTACTCATTTCCCCTCTATCCCTCTCTCCCCTGCTGGAGCCCTTCTCGACAAGTCCCCTTCTATCTTTGTGTGTGTCGTGTGTGTGTGTGTGTGTGTGTGTGTGTGTGTGTGTGTCCCACTGGATTTAATTAGTTTCTTCCCTGAGCACTCATATTCAAGCAAAACATCTTCACTTTTTTTACTTTTTTCTCAATATTTTTATTTGATTTTTTAACAAGTAATAAGTTATGAGTACAGGCATCCTTCATGTAAAACCAATTTGCAAGCAGCTATGCCCAAACCCACACAGCCCAAGGCTCCCACCATCCAGCTGGTGGGGCTTGTATGTACAATCATGTTGATCAAATAAGTGTCCAGTCTATATTGCTGTAGTTTCACCATTCACCCCAATTGCAGCCCTTACATTCTACCACGCCCCCTCTTCCACAGATTGTTCCCTAGGCTTAGAAAAGGGGCACAAGTGGACGAGAAGCAAAACAGTCTACTTTCTCTGGAGATGTCGTTTTGGACTCTGATCAGTTCAGGCTGTTTCCTTTCATGGGTTGACAGTTTATCCAGGAATAACCTTTCAATCCTACTAATGAAGCACAAGCAATTAGATATGCATGCATTTAAACAGTACTAATTATTATGGTAGGTTACATTGGTATAGACACAGATGTTTGGGTGGTATGCTAATCCATGAACTATAAAAACATCTTCGCTTTTGCAAATAAAGTGCTATATGCCATTTGTAAGTTAACAACTTCACTTCCATCATTTTTTAAAAAATTTATTGTGTGTCATGTGTATGCCGTGGTGTGCACATAGAAGTGAGAGGACAATGTTGTGGGGTCTGTTCTCTCCTAACTTTCTGTGGATTCCTGGGATTGAACCCAGGTCACCAGGCTTGCGTGGCAAGAGCTGTTACCTCCTGAGCCATTCGTCTAACTGGCTGGAGAAACTACTTTAGAGAACAGTCTGTCATCTGGATGTTAGGTTCTGCAGTCCCCCAAAATAACTAAAAGAAAAAAGTCTTAGTGTTTCAGAACAGGGGAGTTTTACAGTCACATTGTTTAGATTTTGACTACAGACTAAAGAAGCCATTATCACCCAGTAAAATGCATGCTTTTGATCAAAGGCAGGTAGATAGAAATAAAGTCATTGTGAGATGATAATGTAGGGTTATGATTGGAAATCGGCAGAAAGTGACCCATAAATATTGACTTTTATCGATTTAAGAATATCTCCACCTAAATTCCTCTATGGCGTTGCCATTGGATAGTCTAAGTCACATAACCATTAGATAATTAGGTTAACAATGCATATGGAAGAAGTCTTCACATGCAGCCGGGATTCTATCACTAAAGAGCCTGCAGACCCTTTGCTGATGATTTTTAAGAGTTTCATCATATGGCCCCCAGCTTCACTTTGAGATTTTTCCTCTGTACTCAATATTTAAAGGACAGCCTGATATCATGGATTGCTTATAGATCCAGTGACCAGAAGACTTGTGTTTCTTGTTCTGTGTGGGCATGTAACTTAAATTCACTGGTCCCAGATTCCTTACTTGTGAATGTAGGGGTTGGACTGGTATTGGAACCTCTCAGTGTGGTGGCGGTGCATGCCTTTAATCCCAGCAGAGGTAGGTGGATCTTTGTAAGCTCAAGGCCAGCCTGGTCTAGAGAGCCAGTTCCAGGACAGCTGGGGCTACAGGAGACCCTGTCTCGAAAAGACCAAAAAAAAAAGAAAGAAAGTATGTCTCATCTGGAGGGGTCCTAGAGTGCTGACTCTTTTTAAATAGCCCTGTAATTAGAACTTTATGCTGTATGTATCCATGTGTTATATTTCCTGAGATTTTTAGCAAAAACCTATTTTTTTCTGATTATAAGGTATTAATAAAATGCAAGGTAAGATACTGCTTAAGTATTCATTAGATGCTTAAAATTGTATCCAAAAGCTGCCAAGTGTCATGACAGCCAGGTTGAAAAATCCAGTTATTATAACACCAGTTTGGTAGAATTAGTTCTATTAACACAATTGAATTAAATCAACAAAGTAAAGAATTATATTCTAAGCAAAGAGTGACAAAGGAAAACAGCTGTGTGGAAAGCTTCCACAGTTTGACTAAGTTTGAATCATGTCTTAATTCTCCTTAGCCAAGCAAGGTCCCTCTTGACTCACCTCTGTAGTCAGAAACATGCTGACATAGGCTATATATGTGGGTTTCTGACCATGTGGACTGCTATTGACAAATCTCAGATTTTTTTTTACACTAATAGCCTATGATTCTGTCATGGATTATTCCAGTATTTTCTCCTTTATCAGCTTTAAAGCATAAAGACAGCTTTGAAAACATACAAAACAATCCATTTATGTTTTCCTCTTTTTTTTTTTTACCACTAATATACTATAAAGTGTATTTTTGATCAATGAGAACAAAGTGAAATGTCCTCTTAAACATAAAAGTGTGAATGTACAGGCTGTACAATTATAACATAAGATGCTTTCTATTGGGTGGGGAGAGAAGACTATATTTTATTGAGGCTGGTAATTGGAGCCAAGCCAAAAATGTGTGAATTCTCAATGATCTGTAAATGCTTACTGACTTGGTCTATGTAAAATATATTCCAAGAATGTGTTAAATTCTTCTCATTTTCCACTAGCTTATGAAAGTTAGTATTATATCACTGCCCTAAAAAAAGAAAGAAAGAAAGAAAAAACTATGATGGCTTTTCTTTTTTGCTGAAATTGAAATTTCCTGGCCTGTCATTCAAAACCCTTCACAACCCAGCCCCAAACACATTTTCAGTTTCTTCTCGCATTCTTTCCCTCTCTGCACCATCTAATCCAGCCTTTCAGTGGCTCTTCCTCCTCCCCAGGGCACCTTGAATCTCCATGAGGCTATCTATGCTCTACTCAGGCTGTCTTTGCTTGGGATGTGTGCTCCTGTTTCTAGCATACAGCACTCTAATCACCATTGTGCACTTACCACCACCATGACTTATTCTGGAGGCAGGCCCATGCTTTCACTGTACCATCTAATACACAGAGAAGAGCTTGCCAAAGTGAACAGAAACATGTATTAAGAAGAGAAATATCCCAACTTGGATAAAATATGTTCACTTCATAAACATATATATATATATATATATATATATATATTATATATATATAATTTGAAAAGTACAGAAAACCCAAAAGCAGGAAATTAAATTTATCCACAACCAAACTCCTTAGAGACAGCCATTGTTAACAATGTAGAATATGCTTCCAGCTAAAGCATTCTTTTAAAAGAACCTCTGATCTTTAAAATTAGAGCATTAGAGGCTGGAGAGATAGCTCAGCAGTTAAAAGCACTGACTGCTCTTGGAGAGGTCAGGGTTCAATTCCCAGCACCCACATGGCAGCTAACATTCATAACTCCAATTCCAGAGGATCCGACACCCTCTTGCGACCTCTATGGGCACTGCACAGTATGGGTGCACCTATCTACATTCAAGAAATATACTTGTACACATAAAATAAAATATTTTAAAACTCCTAAATGGCCGAGTAGATGATCCTAATTCTTGATTTTGCTGTTTGTTAGCTCACAGAGAGAGTAATAATTCTTTTTGGGGTGATCACCAGTCAAGAGGAAGTCCAAGAGAAATATGTGGTGTGTGTTTTATTCATCTTTTGGAATCTACTGGATCTGGTAAGGTAAGAAACCAATATAGCTTGGTGTAGTGGCACATGCCTGCAATCCCAGGACTCTGGGGGCAGAGGCATGTGTATCTCTGTGAGTTTGAAACTAGCCTGGTCTACATATTGAGTTCCAGGCCAGCCTGGAGTGAGACCCTATCTTAAAATAAAATCTCTTAAAACAAGGCCAAGTTACTTTTTATAAAGAAATGAGAAATAGCTGCTTACATGTATTTACTTTGAATGAGACAAAAATACATAACCTCTTATCAAATTATTTCATCTTGAAATGTATTTTTAGTGTTTTCCATAATGGACATATCAAAGATAATGAAATCCTACTCTAGTATTACAAGAGCAAACCCACGTTATCAGGTTTCCAGCGCATGGCTTTGGCACAGCACCAACATGGAATAAAGCTCACAGCTGTGTTCCTATGGAAAGCATTTCTTATCATTTTCCAGCACATATTATTTTAATAAGCAAAACAGAACTTTTATTATTTCATTGTCAGAATTGGCAAAGTTGGTTTCTGTGATTTCAAAAATATTTTTACATAGAATTTATTTCTCTGGGGTGGGAACTGTACCTTCACATTTATTTCTATACACAACTCCAAAGGTTCCAGTGCTTAACTGAGTCCTTTTGTGGCAGTCCCAGGCATTGTTGCTGTAGTTTTAGGTAAGACCCTCTTACCCAGTGATCCCTTAGAACTTCCCATGGGGCAGTGTCTTAATTGCTACCCCAGTTTCCACTCAACATATCTGGAAGAGAACAGTCCCCAAAGAGCTCTCATTTTTTTCCACTAAGATTGTGTAAATTTATATTTATTATGCTGTAAATGACTTGATTGGGTTAAAATATATCTCAACAGGGGTTGGAGAGATGCAATTTGCTTTCAGCTGGCAAGGCCAACAGTATACCTTTACTGTCTTACCTCAAGGGTATGTTAACTCTCCAGCCTTGTGCCATAACTTAGTTAGAAGGGAACTTGATCGCCTGACTCTTCCACAAAATATCATACTGGTCCACTATATTGATGATGTTATGCTGATTGGACCCAGTGAACAGGAGGTAGCAGCTAGTCTAGACTTGTTGGTAAAGCATATGCTCATGAGAGGATGGGAAATAAACCCAACTAAAAAATTCAAAGGCCATCTACCTTGGTGAAGTTTCTAGGAGTTCAGTGGTGTGGAGCATGCAGAGACATTCCTTCTAAGGTAAAGAATAAGTTGTTGCACCTGGCCCCTCCCTCCACCAAGAAAGAAGCACAACGTTTGGTGGGCCTTTTTGGATTCTGGAGGCAGCACATTCCTCATCTGGGTGTGTTACTATGATGCATATATCAGGTGACTCGGAAGGAGTGGGGCTTGGAACAGGAAAAGGCTCTTCAACAGGTCCAGGTTGCAGTGCAGGCTGCTCTGCCCCTAGGGCCATATGATCCAGCAGACCCAATGGTGCTTGAGGTATCAGTGGCAGATAGAGATGCTGTCTGGAGTCTGTGGCAGGCTTCCATAGGGGAATCACAGCGGAGGCCCTTGGGATTTTGGAGCAAGGCTCTACCTTCATCTACAAACAACTATTCTCCTTTTGAAAGACAGATCTTAGCCTGCTATTGGGCCTTAGTGGAAACTGAACGTTTGACAATGGGCCACCAACTCACCATGTGACCTGAGCTGCCCATCATGAGCTGGGTGTTATCTGACCCACCAGACCATAAAGTAGGACATGCACAGCAACAGTCCATTGTCAAATGGAAGTGGTACATACGTGACAGGGCCCGGGCAGGCCCTGAGGGCACAAGCAAGTTACATGAAGAAGTTGCCCAAATGCCTATGGTTCCCACCCTGTTACAATGTCTCCTGGGCTTAAGCATGCACCTATGGCTTCATGGGGTTTGCCCTATGATCAGTTGACTGAGGAAGAGAAGACTAGGGCCTGGTTTACTGATGGTTCTGCACGCTATGCAGGCACCACCCAGAGGTGGACAGCTGCAGCATTACAGCCAATTTCTGAAACAACCCTAAAGGACACTGGTGAAGGAAAGTCTTCACAGTGGGCAGAACTTCGGGCAGTGCACATGGTTGTGCATTTTGCCTGGAAGGAGAAATGGCCAGAGGTTCGATTATATACTGATTCATGGGCTGTAGCCAATGGTTTGGCTGGATGGTCAGGGACTTGGAAGGAGCATGACTGGAAAATTGGTGAGAAAGACATTTGGGGAAGAAGTATGTGGATAGAGCTCTCTGAATGGTCAAAGGATGTGAAGATACTTGTGTCTCATGTAAATGCTCATCAAAAGGTGATCTCAGCAGAGGATGAGTTTAATAATCAAGTAGATCGGATGACTCGTTCTGTGGATAGTCAGCCTCTTTCTCCAGCTATCCCTGTTGTTGCTCAATGGGCCCATGAACAAAGTGGTCATGGTGGCAGAGATGGAGGTTATGCATGGGCTCAACAGCATGGACTCCCACTCACTAAGGCTGATCTGGCTACAGCTGCTGCCGAGTGCCAGATTTGCCAACAGCAGAGACCAACATTGAGCCCCCGATATGGTGCTATTCCCCGGGGTGACCAGCCAGCAACCTGGTGGCAGGTTGACTACATTGGACCACTTCCATCATGGAGGGGACAGCGTTTTGTTCTTACAGGAATAGATACTTATTCTGGTTATGGATTTGCCTTTCCTGCACGTAATGCTTCTGCCAAAACTACCATCCAGGGACTTACGGAATGCCTTATCCACCGTCATGGTATTCCTCACAGCATTGCTTCTGATCAAGGAACTCACTTCACAGCCAAAGAAGTGCGACTGTGGGCCCATGGTCATGGTATCCACTGGTCTTACCATGTTCCCCACCACCCAGAAGCAGCTGGCTTGATAGAACGATGGAATGGCCTCTTGAAGACACAGTTACAGCGCCAATTAGGTAGCAATACCCTGGAGGGCTGGGGCAAGGTTCTCCAGCAAGCAGTATATGCTTTGAATCAGCGTCCACTATATGGTACTGTTTCTCCTATAGCCAGAATTCATGGGTCCAGGAACCAAGGGGTGGAAGTGGGAATGATTCCACTCACTATCACCCCTAGTGACCCAGTAGGAAAATTTTTGCTTCCTGTACCCACGACCTTGCGTTCTGCTGGTCTAGACGTTTTGGCTCCAATGGGGGGAGTGCTTTTGCCAGGAGATACAGCAAACGTTCTATTGAACTGGAAGCTAAGACTTCCCCCTGGCCACTTCGGGCTTCTACTGCCTTTAAGCCAACAGGCTAAGGAAGGAATAACAGTAGTAGGAGGAGTGATTGATCCAGACTACCATGGGGAAATTGGACTTTTTCTCCACAATGGGGGCAAGGAAGATTATGTCTGGAAGGCAGGAGATGCTGTAGGGCGCCTTCTGGTGCTACCATGTCCTATGATTAAGGTCAATGGGAAACTCCAACAACCCAAACCAGACAGGACAATAAATGGCCCAGACCCTTCAGGGATGAAGGTATGGGTCACTCCTCCAGGGAAAGAGCCAAGACCTGCAGAGGTGCTTGCTGATGGCGGAGGAAATACAGAATGGGTAGTAGAAGAAGGTAGTCATAAATATCAGCTGAAGCCACGGGACCAGTTGCAGAAACGTGGATTATAATAGATATTAACCTTCGTCCTATTTGGTTAAGAATGTGCTTGTTTATATATGTATATATATATATGTATATATGTATGTATATTAAGTGGATACTTGTGTTCCCCTTTGAATGTGCAACTGAGATATGTGTTAAGTGTTGTCATATTTAGGTTATTAGATACTGAAGGACTAAGTTCTTCTCAAGGACATTACCACCTACTCTAAGATATAATGTTTTGCTATTGCACATGAGATACTTATAACATGTTAGGTGGAATTATGACCCTGCCATCGTTTGCAATTGACATTTAAGCAGAGGCTATTTATTGGGTGTCAAGTTGACAAGGGGTGGACTTGTCATGGTTAATCCTGGGTGTCAACTTGACTGGACTAAGGAACAAATAAGAGAAAAGGGTCTTCTGATTGGACCACCTCAACCCGGATGGCCCACCCCAAATGTGGGTGTTACCTTCTGCCGGCAGGCAGTATTTAAGGCCACGGCAGCGGGAGCTGGTCCCTTTTTCCTTCTTCCTGCGGCTTGCCTCTCTCTCATCTGGTGAGTTTGCCTTGCTGCTGTGATCAACCTTTCGGATCCCAGCGTGTACCGAGACTGGCAGATCTCCTGGAATCCATTCGGGCCTTCAGCACTAGACTGGGACTCCTGAGACATCCAGCCTTGCGGACTGAGCAGTTCCCTGGATTCCCGGCCTCTCCAGTTCGGCGCTACTGTTGAGCTCCGTCACGTGAGCAAATCAATAAATTGTATATAGCTATATATTCATCCTGTTACTTCTGTTTCTTTAGAGAACCCTGACTAATACACTCGTTCTCTGAAAAGATAAACAAGATAAACAGACCCTTAGCCCAGTTAACAGCAACAACAACAAAAAAGAGCAACTCTAAATCAACAAAATCAGAGATGAAAGGGGAAACATCACAATAGACAACAAAAATATCTAGAACATTATAAAGAAATATGTTAAAAACCTATACTATTATACTCTATTAAATTTGAAAACCTAAAAGAAATGGGTGAATATCTAAAATTGTGGGGATCACCAAAGCTAAATCAAGAAGAAATCAATAGCTTAAACAGACCCATAAAATAAAAGGAAACTGAAAGAGTAGTACAAAACCTCCCAACTAAAAAAAGCCAAGGCCTAGATGGATTTACAGCAGAATTCTACCAGGCATTTAAAGAGGACCTACAACCAATATTACTTAAGTCATTCAAAAAGATAGAAAAAGAGGGAAATCTCCCAAATTCATTCTATGAAGGCAGTATCTCTCTAATACCAAAACCAGGCAAAGTACAATCAAAAAAGAAAACTGTAGACTCCTGTCCATAATGAACGTAGATGTAAAAATTCTCAATCAAATACTTGCAAAATGGCATACAGGCATACATCAAAAAGATCAAGTTTGCTTCATTCCAGAGATGCACTGATGGTTAAATATATGTAAATTAATAAATGTCATAAATCATACAAAATGGACTCAGAGGCAAAAATCACATGGCCATCTCAATAGATACAGAAAAGGGCTTTGATAAAATTCAGCATACATTTCTGTTAAAAGTCCTAGAGGGAATTGGCTTCAAGGGAACATACCTCAACATGATTAAAGCTATCTACAAAAAAAAAACCCATGACCAACATCGTTCTAAATGGAAAAAATATACTGGAAGCATCCCCATTAAAATCAGGAACCAGAAAAGGCTGTCCATTGTCTCCACTCCTTGTTAATATAGTGCTTGACTCTTACTAGAGCAATAAAGACAAGAGAAAGAGATTAAAGGAGTATGACTTGGAAAGGAAGAGGTCAAATTATCCCTTTTTGCAGATGATATGATATTCTACCTAAGAGATACCAAAAATTCCACCAGAAAACTTCTACAAATAACACTTTCAGCAAAGTGGCAGGTTATAAAATTAATGTACAAAATTCAGTAGCCTTTCTACATACCAATAACATGCAAGTGAATAGAGACTACATGGAAACTGTCCCACTCACAATAGCCTCCAAAAACAAATCTCAGAATAAGCCTGACCAAAGACATTAAAGAACTCTACAATGAAAATTTTAAATCTTTAAAGAAAGAGATTGAGGACGACACCAGAAGATGGAAGGACCTGCCATGCTCATGGATTGGAAGAATTAACATAGTAAAAATGACCACCCTACCAAAAGCAATATATAGATTCAATGCAATCCCAATCAAAATGCCCATGACCCGCTTCATAGAACTAGAAAAAAAATCCTAAAATTCCTATGGAAATACAAAAGACCCTGGATACCCAAAACAACCCTGAGTACAGAGAGCAATGCAGAGGGGATTATAATAGTAGATTTCAAACTATATTATAGAGCTGTAGCCATTAAAACAGCATGGTACTGGAACAAAAGTAGACCTGTAGATCAGTGGAATATAATTGAAGACCAAACCTGAGTACATGCAGTTTCAGCCATCTGATATTTGACGAAGGGGCCAAAAACCCTCATAGGAGGAAAGACTTCAACAAATGGTGCTGGCAAAAGTGGATCTTCACCTGTAGAAGAATGAAACTAGACCCTTATTTTTCACCTTCCACAAAAGTCAACTCCAAATGGATCAAAGACCTCAAGGTGAAACTTGAAACTCTGAAACTGTTAGAAGAAAACATTTGCAGTAACCTACAAGATATACTTGTAGGAAACTACTTTCTTTTTTTTTTTTTTTTTTTTTTTTTGGTCTTCTTCGAACGGGTATCTCTGTAGCCCCAGCTGTCCTGGAACTCTGTAGACCAGGCTGGCCTTGAACTCACAAAGATCCGCCTGCCTCTGCCTCCCAAGTGCTAGGATTAAAGGCATGCGCCACCACGCCTGGCCAGGAAACTACTTTCTAAATCAGATATTAACTGCTCAGGAATTAAGGTCAGCAATCAAGAAGTGGGACCTCTTTAAACAAAACAGCTTCTGTACAGCAAAAGAAACAAACAAGGAATAAAAGAGACAACCCACAGAGTGAGAGAAAATCTTTACCAGTGACACATCTGACAGAGGTTTAACATCCAGAATATACAAAGAACTAAAACAACAACAACAACAAAAAAGAAAGCAAGTGACCCAAATTAAAAGATGGGCTAAGGATCTGAGCAGAGAATTCTCAAAAGAAATAGAGATGGCTAAGAAACATCTTGAAAAGTGTTCAACATCATTAGTAATTAGGGAAATGTAAACTAAAACCACTTTAAGATTTCATCTTACCTCAGTCAGGCTGGCTAAGATCAAGAGAACAAATGATAACAAGTGTGGAGAGGATGTGGGAAAAGGGGAATGCTCCTTGCTGCTGGTGGTGTTGCATGTTCACGCAACCCCTATGGAAAGTATGGAGAACTCTTAAAAAAACTAAAGATATGAGCCTACCATTTGACTTGGTTATACAACTCCTTGGCATATACCCAAAGGATTCATCCTATTGCAGAGATACTTGTACATCCATATTTGTTACTCTTTTCACAATAGCTAAGAGATGGAAGCAACCTAAGTGTCCCTCAACTGACAAGTGGATAATAAAAATGTGGTACATTTACAGAATGGAGTTATGCTAAGTGGTAAAGAAACATGACATCGTGAAAATCACCAGTAAATGGATGAACTAGAAACTGTAATGCTAAGTGAAGTAACACGGACTCAGAAAAACAGCTGATCTATGTTCTCCCTCATTTGTGAATCCTAGCACCAGATCCTTGTATGTGAGTATCCTGATGTAACTGCAGGAACCAGGAAAATGGAAAGGAAGCAGGGAGATAAAGGGAAAGAAGAAGGAACCTGAGAGAAGTACAGTAGGAGACAGGTGCTGCTAAGGGAGAAACGGATAAAATGACGGTAGTTAAATGGGAGGGGAGTGGGAGGGTTATACAAGGAAATAGGGGGATAAAGGGAAAGAGGTTGCTCAAGAGAGGCGGGACCATAAGAGACTGGTATTATCAAGGGAAAAATGGGGACACTTAAAATGGAAAGGACATGCAGGGAGGGTTAGATGGGAGAGAGAGAGAGAGAGAGAGAGAGAGAGAGAGAGAGAGAGAGAGAGAGAGAGAGAATAATGCCTAGCTAGTGTAAAAAATCCAAGTGAATCATATTAGTCTAACAATGTAATAACAAATTACACATACAACATCTCTACAGGAGTCATATGCACAGCTGAAAAACTATATAACAGGAAACGGTGCCAGAAAGGAGAAACCTTCCTTTGAGTTTTGGACCAGGGTAGTCCAAGAGACTCCCCAAACTACACAGGCTATTGCTACAGCCCTTGATTGCCTCCCAGAACTTGAAAGTAAGACTTTATTGGGGACACACTTCAGAGCCTGGATTTTGAATAACGCAGCTGGAGCTGACCTGGAGGCACTTCCCCTGAAGGCCAGATCTCCCTGTGCAAGCTGATAGGGGAGAACGGCAATCGATGGTCCACACCAGCTTTTAAACCAAATATCTACATCAATGACCAGCACAGCATTTGTACAGTTGTGGCACTTTAATCTTGGGGAAAATTAATGGCTAAGTAACTGGACTTAAAGCCCACTCAGTGGGAGGAAACTCATGTGTGGTTCTGTAAACATCCAAATACACATGGATGGAGAGGTCATAGATGCTGAAGAAATCTCCAAGGCTGTAACATGTGTAGATTAAGGTAACTTCTGTGCAAAATATGTCTCCTTATATTTACAAATACCCCAGTCACCGCTCATCAAAGTAGCTTCTTTTGCACTAGACGAAGACTATTACAGAGTACCACAACTGTCACACACAGACATTGTCTGAACTGCTCAAGCCTAAGCAGCATATCTACAATGCAACCTTTTTTTTAAATTTTTTTTAATATGTGTATGAATGTACTGGCTGCATGTAGGTTTGTGCACCCGTGTCGTGCAATGCCGTGAGGTCAGAAGAGGGTCTCGGATTCCTCTGGAACTAGAGGTCTCCTGGAATTGGAGTTACAGAGAGTTCTCAGCTGCCATATGGGTGCTGGGGATCGAACCCGGGTCCTCTGCAAGAGCAGTCTGTGCTCTTAACCACTAGGCTATCTCTCCAGCCCCTACAATGCAACCTTGACACCAAATGCTCATCCAACATAGAACAAGGGGCTCAGAGGACACTAATTAACCTCTTAACTCTCATTAAGGAAGCTCCTGCATGCAACAGGGGGCCACAAATAGTTGTAAATGGCCAATTAATGGAGATTAGGAGATTGTGGGTCTTTGGACATAACTCCTGTATTAAGCTTCAATCACCCAGGCCTCAGTGACCACTGCAGAAGAGCAGCCACAAAGATTTTAAGAGCTAGGGAGGTGGTGCAAGACCATATGGAAATAGAATCCTACAAGCTCCTAGGACCCTCTTCATATGAACATGTAGCATTGGTGTCAGCAGGCACAAGACCCATGCAAATTCAAGCAGACAAAAACCCAGCATGAAACTGAAGAAATGGCCCAGCAGATATTAGCTGAAGAAATATTGGCAGCTGATTACTGTTGGGGTGAGGAAGAGCTTGTCTTCTTAAAATAGGGGCTCTGGATAGGGTGACTAGACCTCAGTGGATGAACTTTCATTGAGGAACATCCAGGGATACTAATTTGGCACAATAGGTCTTAATACCAATGACAGTTTGTATGAATTGTGGTGGGAGGACTGTGGGGGGTGTCAGTGGAAAAGGGGGCATAAATGTGATTAAGTCTGATTGAGATATTCTGTATGAAATACATAAAAATCCTATAAAATCAATTAAAAATGAAAGATCTTAATAAAAGGAAGGATATTTACACTGAAGACCTAAAATTGATAAAATGGTAATACTCCCAGATGAATATTGAGAATTCAGGAAACGAAAAAAAATCTTTACAAGAACATAGTTGATACTTTCCAACTTCAGAGCAGCAGTAAACGTGAGTGTGATACTACCAGATGGACAGATCATGGAATAGAACTGACAGTCCAGAGAGGTCTTTTTCCAGTTTGGGTTAAATTTCTACAAAGGACTCAAGAAATTCAATGGGAGAAAGAATAGTCTTCTCAACAAATGGCATTAGAACAACTGGATATCCATACTCAAAAGAACGAAGTTGAATTTGGCGATGAACTGTTAGATACCACATGAAAAACCACAAGCAACATAAGAAAACAAAGTAGATAATTCAAAATGTATTAGTTAGTTACTATGATGGTTAGTACTTTCAACTATATTGGGATAAGAAGCATCTAGGACACCAAGGGGGCACACCTTTGAGCGTATCCATGAGAGTGTTTGTGGAGAAGTTAGCATGAGGAAAGCCTCACTCTGAATGTGGGTGGCACCATTTCTTGGGCTAGGGTCCTGGACTGAATAGGGGGGGAAAAAAGGAGTTGGATGGGCATCTCTCTGCTTCCTGATCTCAGACACAATATGATCACTGCCCATGTTCCCACCATGCCTTCCCTCCATGGTGAACTATGTCCCCTCTTAAGTCATGAGCTAACATAAATCCTTCTTATAAGTTGCTTCCGTCAGGTATTTTGTCAAAGTAACAAGTAACTAATACAACTTAAAGAGGGAAGATTTAATTTGTCTCACGGTTTCAGAACTATCTGTCCATCATGGTGGGAAGGCATAGTAGAACAGAGCAATTCACATCATGGCAGAGAATAGGGAAAAATATAGGAAGGTGGAAGGGCGAGATATGGACTTTTTGCAATGAGGTCCCATATCTTGCTTTTTTATTACTTCCCAATGGTACCACCATATTAAACCAAATTGCAGTTAATTCATGGCAGAGAATAGGGAAAAATATAGGAAGGTGGAAGGGCGAGATAATCACAGCCCCCATGATTGTCTCTGGAAATGCCAGCATAGAAAGGCCAGAGGTAGGCTTCTAATCCCCTAGACATTCTTAATCCAATCAAGCTGATAAAACAACCATGACATGGACCTTATCCAAAGTGCTTTTTAAACATATAAGATCATTCCCCACTTGTTTTGTCTTTCTAGTAAGAGGAGGAAAATAACAAGACACAATTTTCCTCTTAAATTAATACAGATTACAGAGTTGGCTAATATGTCACATAAGTAGGGCTTGTGCCACTGATATCTGTTATGTACAGAAAATACACACATTGTTATGTATATATGAAACATTAAAAAAACATTTTTAGAAGGATCTATAAACTGGCACTGTTGGCACTGAATAGTGGCACTCAGGTGTTATAACAGTAAAGGTCTTAATTTTTTCCATTCATGTTTTTTTTTTTTTTTTTTCTTCTTTTTTTTTGGTCTTTTTGAGACAGGGTCTCCCTGTAGCTCCGGCTGTCCTGGAACTCACTATGTAGACTAGGCTGGTCTTGAACTCACAAAGATCCACCTGCCTCGGCCTCCCAAGTGCTAGGATTAAAGGAGTGTGCCACCACGCCTGGCCCATTCATGTTTTTAAGGTATTGCTTTTTTGGGGGGTCCTGTACATATCTTGCCTATATCAATAGTTCTCATCAACCTCACTTGAACTTGTAAGTGCATTATTAACAAATTCTCAGTCTCTGAATCAGAAACTCTAGGGGTAGGAACCCCTTGATTTAAAGCAATTTGTGCTTTAACAGGCTTCCTGGGTAATTCTGATATATATTCAGATCCAAGAACCACTGATCTACTTATATAAATAAAAGGATATAGGCTTCTTTGTTTTCTACTTTGCATTAACAGGTTTAAAATTACCTCCTACACTCCAAACCTGGTCCCAAGGCTAGTTTGTTAACTAATTGTGTAAAGTGGCAAAGCAGAAACAGAGGGATGCCAGATACCACTGTGGGAGTCATGGTTTAATTCATTTTTAAAATATTTACAAACAGGTCTACTTTTTTAAAAGATATAGTTATTGCTGCATAAAGTAGACTTGGTTTTTAAATAAAATTGAAGTCATTAATCAAGGAAGCTTTAATTTCTTGGGAGGAGGTAAGACCTACATTCCTGCTATGTTCAACTATATAATTATCTATCATCCACCCTATGAGATAAACCAGAGTAATATGGTCCCCTGGCATACCACTTTTACCTCTTTATTGCTTAAATTATAGGAAGTAAAGCATGTAATTTGCACTTAGAATTTTGTTCCTGTGATTATGTAGTAAGTTATTGTCTTCTTTTATTTCCCAGATACCAGCAGCAAATGATGTTTACCAGCTCCTTTTCTCCCTGCAGGTACACTTACAGCATGTTATCAGTCATAGGAACATCTTATGCTGTCTTGACATGGCTCAGTCAAACACTGTGGATGCCAATTTACCCTCTCTGTGTTCTCGCCGAAGGTAAGAGCAATGTGTGTTCTGCTCACTGAAAAAAGCCATTGAGCTATTAAGGCTCATTAAATTTTTGATGACCAAATTGCTATTTTTTGGTAATTCCTGACTCATGATTTTATCTTTACTGGCCTATGTCCCTGGCTGTAAAGAAGCAAATTTTACCAGGCCTGGTGGTGCATGCCTTTAGTCCCAGCACTTAGGAGGCAGAGGCAGAGGCAGAGGCAGGTGGATCTTGGTGAGTTTGAGGCCAGCCTGGTCTACATAGTGAGTTCCAGGCCATATGGGGATACAGGGAGACCCTGATTCAAAAAGACCCCCCCCCAAAAAAAAGACAAAGAAGAAAAATTCAAGAGGGAAGTGGCTCTGTACAAAACACAAAATATTGGTCAAGAAATTACAGCATCTGGGCTGGAGAGATGGCTCAACAGTTAAGAGCACTGACTGCTCTTGCAATGGAGTCAGAAGAAGGTGTTGGATTCCCCTGGACTAGAGTTATGGACAGTTGTAGCCGCCATGTGGATGCTGGGAATCAAACCCAGACCTGGATATCTGTCCATTTCTTTGCTTCCTTCTGTACTCATATGCACCAGTATATGTTCGGTACACATGACACCAACTCCTGGCTGTAATAATAAAGTATGTTAATGACACAGCCTGAAGCTTAAAATCAAATAACTAAAGTCATCATTTTTCAAAGAACATGAAGATATATAAGGAATATGCTTCCTTCAGTAGTGGGTTTGACAAGCTTCAGGGAGTTTTCTGAAAGTCATGATTAAAGTTTTTAAATAATCAAAAAAGCATGTTACAGTAACTACAGGAAAATAGGAAAAGATCTAAAGAGATGGTGATGTTGTCAATAACTAGTCTAAAGAGAAAACCACATGTTTTCTATCTTTTGGTGGCCACTCAAAAACGGAGCTTAAGTTATAGTAAATCAAACAGAATTTTAAAATTTGATTTGTTTTAAAAAGGAATTTGGGATGGACTATGCTCAGAGAGCCTAAATAATAATTTTCTAAACGCCAGTAAAAAAATAGCCCCCCATCACCATTCTTTAAGAATTAAATCCCTCATTCACTGAAAGATCTGCCCAGTGCATTTGTTTGCTTGTCATGAACATACTAGAAAAGGAATAGATGTTGGCAAGGATATGAAGTTTATATTAGGAGAAATAAATTTTTCAGGATGGCACAGCAAGCTGGTTATGGCCAATAGTACTGTACCCTGCAAAAGACTTAAATTCTAATGTCTCGCTACAAAAATATGTGAATGTCAACTAATTAATTTCATCATTCCATATTTGAATATATGTCAAAACATCACAGTTACTCCAGAAATATATATCTTAATAAGCTAAAAATAAACTTTAAAAGAACCCTTTCCTAAAAATATGAGATAAGTGTGTAAGGAGTATTTCTACTCTTAGAGCTCAGAATTCTATGCCTTTTCCTTTGGAGGAAATGTTTTTATATGGGCATCGTACAACTCCCACTTTAATAGACTCTTAAACTTATTCTTGGAATTACAGAACAAAGTATCTGTGAAGGAAATCTAGAAACATACATGACATGATGTTAACCATTATTTTTAGTTCTAGATGGTGGAATAGAGCTGGTTTTAATTTTATCTTTTTGTATTTCAAATGTCCCAGAGTACAAAGCATGGAGCAAAGGAAAACTACTTAACTTTTGATACTTTAAGAAGTGCACAGACCTGCATGCAGACAGTACATTCATACACATACAAAGATAAATAAAAAAAATATGTATTTATCTTTATTTATTTTTTATGTGTATGAGTGTACTGTCTGCATGTAGGTTGGTGCACCCATGTTGTGCAATGCCACAGAGGTGAGAAGAGGGTGTCAGATTCCCCTGGAACTGGAGTTAAAGACAGTTCTTAGCTGCCATGTGGGTGCTGGGAATCAAACCTGGGTCCTCTGCAAGAGCAGTCGGTGCTCTTAACTGCTGAGCCATCTCTCCAGCCCTGACTTTTGATACTTTTAACAACTTTTTAAAAATACAATACTTTTATTGATGTTTTGTGTATTTCAGACATAATTTTTCAGTTCAGTTTAGACATATCCCCCTTTCCTTCCCCCCCACCCCGCTCCAGTTCATACATTCTGCCATATATGTCCTGTATCTTTTTCTAAGTCTTATAAAAGTTTTTCTCTGCAAAGGTTTATTGTTTGGGGCAGAATTTATATCAGTCTGTTCTTTGACCCCATCCTTATGTTGTGGTTCCCTCCCAATTGTATTGCTCCCAAATATGCATATATAAACATTATATATGTACCAGAATTATGTCCTCCAGGAATAAACTGTATGTTAACTCTGATATATGTTTAGGAGTTCACATTTTTCCCTTTAATTTTATATTAATCTAAAATATGAATATATACCTTCCACCCATATACATTAATTACCATGTCTGAAAGTGAGTGGTAAGTTAATTCTAGGGCTCATTAAGAGATTCACATTATAACATCACAAGTGCTTTCAGATAGAAAGAAATGTAACAATAACTATGCTCAGCTTGCCTTTCTTTTTTTTTAAATTTTTTTTTATTAATTTTATTTATTTCTGTATGTGTATGAATGTACTGTCTGCATGCAAGTCTGTGCACTCGTGTCATGCAACGCCGCGGAGGTCAGAAGATGGTCTCGGATTCCCCTGGAACTGGAGTTCTCCTGGAATTGGAGTTTCAGATGGTTCTCGGCCACCATGTGGGTGCTGGGGATCGAACCCGGGTCCTCTGTAAGAGCGGTCAGCACTCTTAACCGCTAGGCCATCTCTCCAGCCCTCAGCTTGCCTTTCAATTGGGGGATTTGGTACTAGCATTCACAAATGAGGGAAACCATTCCCCATTTGTTTTGTTTTTTCTTGGTACTGTGTTACTTCACTTAGCATAATGGCTTCGAGTTCCATCCATTTACCTGCAAAGTTCATAATCTCATCTTTCTTTACTGCTGTATAGAACTCCATTGTGTAGATGTAAGACATTTTTCTTACCCATCAGTTGAGGGCCATTTGGGTTGGTTCCAACTCTTCACTATTGTGAAGAGAGTTGCAATAAACATAGATGTGCATGTATCTTTGCAGTAGGATGAGTCTTGTGGGTATATACCCACAGGAGTTGTATGGCTGGGTCACGTGGTAGGCTCATTTTGAGTCTTTTAAGGGTTCTCCACACTGCTTTCCACAGTGATTGTATGAATTTACATTCCCGCCAGCAGTGGATGAGTGTTCCCCTTTCCCCACAACCACTCCAGCATTTGGTGTCTTTTGTTTTCTTGATCTATCCAGTCTTCTCTGAGTGAGATGATATCTTAGAGTAGTTTTAATTCGAATTTCCTTAATTATTAATGATGTTGAACACTTTTTAAGATGTTTCTCAGCCATCTTTACTTCCTCACTGGTGAAGTCTCTGTTCAGCTCTTTACTCCATCTTTTGAATGAGTCATTTGTTTTCTTCTTTGTTTTTTGAATAGTTTATATATTCTGGATGTTAATGCTGATGAGGTCCCACTTGTCAGCTGTTCCTGTGCATCTGCTGTTTGATTTAGAGTCTTTTCCTATTCCTATGTCTTGTACATTGCTACCAACTTTTTCTTTTCCTGTTTCACGTTGAGGTCTTTGATCCACTTGGAGTTTATTTTTATACAGGGTGAGAGGAAGGGGTTTAATTTTGTTCTTTTACATACGGTGATCCAGTTTTGCCAGCATCATTTGCTGAAGATGCTATCTTTCCTCCAATGAACTTTTTTCGCCCCTTTATTGAATATGAGGTGGCTGAAATTATATGAGCTCAAGTTTGGATCTTCAGTTTTGTTCCATTGGTCAATGGGTCTGTTTTTGTGCTAGTACTAAGATGTCTTTATGACTATAGCCTTGAAATATACCCTGAAGTCTTATAAGGTGATCCCCCCCGTATTGCATTTTTTTGCTCAGGGTCGCTTTAGCTATTCGGAGTCTTTTGTTTTTCATATGAATTTAAGGATTTTTTTCCCAAGTCTGTAAAGAAACTCATGGGGATTTTAATTGGGATTTCATTGAATCTGTATATTAATTTGGGTAGAATGGACATTTTTACTATATCGATTTTTTCCAATCCATGAGCATGGGATAGTTTTCCATCTTTTTATGTCATCTTCAATCTTCTTCAGGGGCTTAAAATTTTGTTGTAGAGATCTTTGCTGTCTTTGGTTAGGTTTGTTCCCAGGTTTTTTTTTTTTTTTTTTNTTTTTGAGGCTATTGTGAGTGGGAAGGTCTCCTTGTATTACTTCTTCAGTTGCTTGTTGTTGGTGTAAAGAAAGGCTACTATTTTTTCTAGGTTAATTTTTTTATCCTGCCACTTTACTGAAATTCTTAATTGTTTCTAGGAGTTTTCTGGTGGAGTTTTTAGCATCCCTAAAGCTTAACCAAGAAGAGGTTGACAGTTTAAACAGACCCATAACCTTTGAGGAAATTGAAGAGGTAATAAAAAAAAAAAGCCTCCTAACTAAAAAACGCCCAGGCCCAGACGGTTTCACAGCAGAATTCTATAAAACATTTAAAGAGGTCTTACAACTATTACTACTCAAACTATTCAGAAGGATACAAACAGAGGGAAATCTCCCAAACTCCTATAAAGCCAGCATCACTCTAATACCCAAACCAGGCAAAGACACAACCAACAAAGGAAACTATAGAGTCATCTCCTTAATGAACACAGATGCAAAAATTCTCAACAAAATACTTGCAAATCGCATACAGACCCACATCAAAAAGATCATCCATCATGATCAAGTTGGATTCATACCAGAGATGCAGGGATGGTTCAACATATGTAAATCAATAAATATCATAAAACACATAAATAGACTGAAAGACAAAAATCACACAATCATCTCAATTGATGCAGAAAAAGCCTTTGACAAGATCTAGAGGGAATTGGACTGAATTAAAGGAGGACTAATTGGAAAAGAGGAAGTCAAAGTATCCCTGTTTGCAGATGATATGATACTTTTAACAACTTTTAAAACAGTGAATAATTCTCATTTAGTTTTTTTGTTTTGTTTTGTTTTTCGAGACAGGGTCTCCCTATAGCCCCAGCTGTCCTGGAACTCACTCTGTAGATCAGGCTGGCCTTGAACTCACAAAGATCCGCCTGCCTCTACCTCCCAAGTGCTAGGATTAAAGGCGTGCACCGCCACGCCTGGCTTTCATTTAGTTTTAAACTATAATTTTCATACCTGATAAATGTAAGGCATAAACAAAGCTGCTCATATAAATACCAAAGCAATTGCTTAAGTGTCCAAATGCCAGTGACTTAGTTGCAGCCCCCATTAATCTCAATGGCATATTTGGTGTCAGCTGCAGGTTGGCTCCTAATGTATCTCTCTTCTTAAAACTCCTTTTACTTTGAAATAACTTCAGACTAACCCTAAAAAAATAGTGTATCATACCAAAGTATCTTCTACCCACTCACCCTCCAGTTTCATAGATCCTGTTTGCATCTGACACTAAACCTCAAAATACTTAGCATTTCTTGGAGCTGCTTCAAATTTTTATTAAGTACTTCTGAGAGTGAGGCAGGGATGAAGATATCCCAAAGTCAGTTAGGATGAGAGAATGTTGGGTCATACTAGTTTCTTCACTGCAGAACTTCTCTGAGTCTGTGTTGTGCAACCCCAAAAGAAAAATATGTGTAGCATGTTCTATGTTTGCTTGTCACCCCTATTTGTGGCAAAAGAGACAGATCTAGTTTTGAGTTGCCATTTGAAGAAGCACTATACAGTCTTTTTCATATAAGCATAAAATAGTGTATAAACAGTGGACAATTTACAGTCAGAATACTGTAATAGTCTCAGCAACTTCATCACACAGCAGATCTCCATATCAAACTGCAGCTTTAGCTAAAGGATTCTTCACTCATCACAAAACTGTCATTGTCACATTCAAAATGCCATTCATTATATAGATATATGCATATGCACCTCTGTAACTAAGAAAAGAAATCCTTGTGATTCTTTTTCTTTAAACAGCATTTGCCATCTATCAGTCACTGCCTTACTTTGAATCGTTGGGCACTAACTCTACCATGCTTCCCTTTGACATATCCACCTGTTTCCCATACGTGCTGAAGCTGTATCTTATGATGCTCTTCATAGGTAAGTGTGTGGTTCACTTTTGCATTCTTCTTGTGTGTTTGGCTTATGTTGGCATCTACCTAGACAGATTGGTAAACATGGGGAAACCAGAGGAGATGCCCAACACAATGAATTAGACTGTCTTGTTAAGGCATGTGGAAGTTATGCTTTTTGTAGGGCACCATGAAACCAAATATATCACTATTTCACTGTAACACCTGAACAGTTTCATTAGCAGAAAATATGCCTGTAATATGCATGAAATACACAAGTTGTAACCACGGAGACAGATATCTATAAACAGATGTCAAACAGAAGGACTAGCAATTTCTGATTTTTCCATGTATACCTATTTGTTTCCTATTAGGCTTTACATGCTATTGCTTCCTGGAAAACAAATGGGAGTAGGTAATAAAGGCTTAAAAAACCTTCTAGATGAAAAGCATGTTTGGCAGAATGCATGAGCTCTGGCGGGGTAAGGGGATGGGGGGACACAGGTATATATTTGATAAAATATATATATTTGATAAAATATATATATATTTGATAAAATATATATATATATATATAAACCTTCTAGCACAGAAACTTGCACTTGGGTGAGATTTCAATATGGCTGAATAGATGAAAAACTTTCTTGCTCCTCCACAAAGAGAAAACAAAATAACTGTATAGTTGCATTTTGAGGTGAGTACAGGAGGAAAGAATCTGAAACCTCACGAGATTCAAAGACCTGGCATAGTAGTGTAGACACAAAAATCTGAGTTCCTATCATGCTCTAATTCACAGATAGGGGAAGAGAGAATCTCTCTCTGCTGGGTAAAGGTGAAAGACAGAGCATACTGCTGAACATGGGGTGCTGTGCTGGATAGCTTTAGTGTCAACTTGATACACCTGGGTTGAGGGAGCCTCAATTGGGGAATTGGCTTCATTGGCCTGTGGCCACATCTGTGGAGTATTGTCTTGACTGTTGAGCAACGTGGGAGGGCCCAGCCCATTATGGGTGGTGCCACCCCTGGGCAGGTTATGTATAGTATAAGAAGGTAGGCTGGGCATGGGCCAGGAGAGCAAGCCAATAAGCAGCATTTCTCCACGGCCTGTGCTTCAGGTCCTGCCTCCAGGTTCCTGCCCTGAGTTCCTATGTTGGGCTCCCTCAGTGATGAACTGTGTCCTAGGAGATGTGAGCCAAATAAGCCCTTTCCTCCCCAAGTTGGTTTTTGGTAAGAGTGTTTTGTCACAGCAATTGAAAGCAAACCAGAACAGGTGCCACCCTCAAGAATCAGGGGATCGGCAAGCTTAGCCTCTGAGACCAGGGCATGGCCAGTGTTGTATAGAATCATAGCAGTCCCAAGATCTACCACACTACCCCACAGATTCAAGCATAGACGTCTATCTCTAACAGAGTAAGAAAAGAATTCTGTGGTTTTGTTGGTTCCCTGCCCAGGGGGTGAGCTACAGCAGCCTTAAGTACTGCTGAGTCTTCAGTTATGACTCCTGTCTATGGAGCACATGGCCCAAGGAAGTCCAGGAAGAAGCTTTGCCCTGTGCTAGCAGCACCTGCTTTCCCTTGTTCCCACAAGCAAACAACAGGCCATTAGGAAGTCAGATGGGAAACTTAAAAATTTCTTGAAGCCAATGAAAGTACAGTATCTGCAAATCTATACATAAAAAGATACGAGCACCATGAATGCCTACAGAAAAAACAGAAGTAGCTCAAATGAACAACTTAATGATGCAAACACTAAGAAAAGCCAGAGTATATCAAACACAAAATTGCTATAAATAAATAAAAATCAAAACAGAAAATGAAAAGGACCAAGGATCAATGAAACAAAGTTATTCATTGAAAGGCTAAACAAAATGGATTAAGCTCTTAGATTAACCCAGAAAAACAGTAAGATTCAAAGAAATAGTTAGAAATGTTAAAGGAGGCATTATAATTCATAGCATAGAAATACAAAGGATCATTAGGAATTATTTTGAAAAATTACATGCTACAAATGAGAAAATCTAGAAGAAATGGAAAATTTTCTGAGACAGAAGACTTAGAAAACTCAACCATGAGGCCAGTGAGACTGAACTGGTAACAAGTCACCTAGTGAGAAAAAGCCAGGGCTTCTCTGATGAATGTTACTGAGCTTTCAAAGAATGACCAGTACCCCTGTGGGAGCTTCAATTACCAATTCTTCACAAACTATTACATAGAATTGAAATGCAAGGAACTCTTCTAAACTCACTTTATTAGGCCACCATTACTATCACCAAAACTTCATGTGAAAACAAAAAGGAACTATAGACCAATACTCCTGATGCAGAAATCTTCAACAGACTACTAGCAAATGAAATTCCACACTATCAAAAAGATTATACACTGTTGTCAGGTTAGTTTCAGACCCAGATCCAAGAGTGTTTCAACCTATGCAAATAAATGAGCACACTATTAACATTAAAAGAACCACAGGAGTAGATGTAGAAAAAAATCATTTTGATAAAATTAAATATCCACGCCTGACAAAAATCCAAGAATAAACCATGTATGAAAGGATCAGATGTCAACATAATAAAGGTTACATCTGTCAAATGCACAAATGAATATTGAAAAATAGCAAGCATTTCTTCTAAGATCAGGACTAAAACAAGGGTGTCTACTCATTGCTCTTATTCAATGTAATATTAGTTTCAGTAAGAGCAATTAGATAAGAGATATAGATAAAAAGCATGTAACTAGGAAAAAGGAAGTTAAAATGATCCAAGGAAACAGAATAGACAGAAATTAATCCACACATTTGAGGCCAACTGGTTCCCAGCAATTGAATCAAAAATATACCCTGGGAATGGTTATCAAACAACAAGAACAACAAAAACAAATGCTGGTGAGGACATGGAGAAAAAGAAACTCTGGAACTGTCTTTTGGAATGCAAATTAGGGCAGCCACAATGACAACAATGTGGAAGTTCCTCAAAAAGTTAAACATAAAATTACCACATGAAGCAGCTATTCCTGTGAGTATACATAAAAAGGAACTGAAGTCAGCATACAAAAGAATACTGCTTACCCATGTTACTGTGGCACTACTCACAACAGCTGAGACACCGCACCAGCCTAGAAGCCCATCAGCATGAACAGATGAAAACACGATACACATATACACAGGGCACTATTATTCATCCATAAAGACTAAATTCCTGATATTTGTAGGAAAATGATGGACCTAGAGGATAACTTAAACAAAATAAGTCAGAAACATGAAGACAAAGTGAAAATAATAAAAAAATTGACATGAAAATTGAATCGTGATTATCTGGGGCTGGAAGGGTGATCGGCAAGATGGGAGGTTGGATATGAGCAATACTCATAATATTACAGGTGGAAGCATCATGCTGAATCCATTAATGTGTATTAAAATTAATAATAAAACAATAAAACCAAATGTATAGAAAGCCTGAGATAAAAGAGTAAATATATTAAAAATAAATTAACCAAATGTAGAGTGTGGGCTAATAAAAAAAATTACATTTGAAAAAAACTGGAACAGCCTGGCATGGTGGGACACGCCTTTAATCCTAGCACTCAGGAGGTAGAGGTAGGCGGATCTTTGTGAGTTCAAGGCCAGCCTGGTCTACAGAGCGAGTTCCAGGACAGCTGGGGCTACAGGGAGACTCTGTCTTGAAAAAGACAAAAAATCAAACAAACAAAAAAAACAACCCCCCCCCCCCAAAAAAAAACAAAAACAAAAACAAAAACCAACTTTATCCACTAACTTAAATGCTTTCCAGGAAACTTGAAAAAAGATGTCTGTTACTAAATTTAAGTTTTCCTATGTCTAACTGTCATACATTTCTCTGCCTAATAATTATATCTAGGAGATGGGTAAGCCAGACATAAGACACCACATACAAATGAATGAAGGAGATATGTTAGAAGCAGTGAAGAAAACTACCTCCAAAGAAAGGGGGAAAATCCCTGCATTAAGATAAGTTGGATGGAAAAGGCTGCTTGGCTTCCCTGTCTCATAAAATTTGGACAGTTCTTCATGATGTTTTTTCTTTGAGCCTCCATTGTAACTGTTTTTTTTCCCCTGGAGTTCAAGCAGTGCTTGCCTGTAATCATAAGACCATGGTTCTTTTCAAGAAATGGACAACCAACCTTACTTTGCATTTCCTTTTCCACCTTAGGTATGTATTTTACCTACAGTCATCTTTACACAGAAAGAAGAGATGTCCTCAGAGTCTTTTCCATAAAAAAGAAAATGTGAGGCTCAGCCTTCCAGCCAGAAAAGAGAGAAGACAGGCTTCTGGCCCAAGCTGCAGCAAGTACAACGCAACACTAGACACATGCTGATGGGAAAACACCTAGTACTTGACAGTAGTCTGTAACACGAATTACTGCAGGCCTCACAGCAGTCTGTGTTGTTCATTCACTGTATATTTAAACACATACTCTACATTCCCTGCTTCACCAGAGTGGCAGACTTCATACACATTACATTTATACTGTGTTGAAGTCTAATTACTTGCCTGTAGAGTTAATGAGAAATAGATTAGCTGGAATAAATTCAATTGACATGAAAAACCAAACTTAAATGGTGCAGTCACAAATAGTAGATTTATAAGTGGGAACATTGTACAATATGCTCTTTAATTCTAGAATAGTACACTTTATTAGATAAATGCCACTGCCCTCAGAGGTGAAAACCTTTAGTGAGCCGGGCGTGGTGGAGCACCCCTTTAATCCTAGCACTTGGGAGGCAGAGGCAGTTGGATCGCTGTGAGTCCAGGACAGCTGGAGCTACAGGGAGACACTGTCTAGAAAAGAAAAAAAAAAAAAAAAAAAGAAGTGAAAACCTTTAACATTAGATATACTTAGAAATCTAAACAACTTTCTAAGTTTTAGGCTTAGGCTACTCTATTACAAAACCCCCCAGACTGTGTGGTTAAAACAGGAATTTATTTTTCAGTTTTGGGGGCTCGGACATCCAAAAGCAAGATGCTGGTGAATTCAGTGAGGTTAGTGTACATGTGAACTACACACCCAATGAGCCACTCCCATTAAGAGTTTGAACTTCAGGGAATGGAGATAGGTCAGAGTAAAAAAAGATGGTTGAACTTCTTACATTTGACAGAATGGGACTCCAGAGCTACTTGGCTATAAATGTACATTATCCTTTAAAACAAGAGAAGGGTGCTGCTGACAGTGATTCACAGGTTATCAGACTGTCTCCTAAATTGCACAGGGGCAGCTTATCAACCATGCTTTTTCTGGTTAGTCTTGATGTATTCCCTAAGCAAACAGGGGGCTTCCACTCCAGATGTCTTTCCTTTTTCAGCTCTGATGAAAATCACCATTATCAACCCCTAAAATGTGATGTCGGCATCTCTAAACTCTTCCAGCTTCTGCTCATTATACAATTTCTCTACCCCCACATGAAAGCATCTCTCCCATGTCCCTCCATAAGCTCACTGATCCCTTCACCAAGGCTCCCTCCTCACACCTACTTACTTTCTCAAAGCCCCACCTCCAAATACGTCCACTCCAAAAGAGGTTAACTTCTAGCTTTTAGCAAACTCTTTGTTACCATGGAACCATTACATTATGAATACAGCAAAGATTTCGATGCCTGTGTATGTCCCAACATCTGCAAGAGTGTTTGGATACTTCTGAGAGACATAATGTGACTTTAATCACAAACATTAATTTCTTCATGTGTCCCCAAATGCTATTTGTTTTGGCAACTTGTGCTTTCAAAAACTAACAGAAGAGGACTGGTAAGGAAAAATTACCTTTTGTATGTAGTTAAGAACATCTGCTCTGAAAAAAAGAGGCTTTTTGTTTCTGTAGAACAAAGTAAAATATCTTGAGAACAATTTAGCTCTTATTTAGGGTCATACAGGTAACCAAGATGAAGAGTCGTCTTATTTCAATGATGGTATCTTCAAGTGTTTAGTATTTAGACACAAATTTAAAATGTTGAGAGGTTCAATCAACAGAAAAAAAATCCCATTAATTTTCCACTCATTACTGCTCAAAACAAGTAGAAGGGGGAGACCAGCAAAGTTCAAGATGTATCTTATTCCCTTCCATTTGTAGAGTTGTTTTCAAGGACAGGAACAGAAATATGGCCTTGAGAAAAAACTGAACTGAGATGAGATAAGAAATGTGAATTTTGAAGTCTAGGCAGATTCTTCCTCCCTCTGCATAGGCATCAGCAATCTCTGGTTGCTGATTAAAAAATGAAAAAGGTTTTCAGTACCCATTTCCTCTTCATTGCTCCCTGCTCCTGCTTCCAAGGTGATCTAGAATTGAAAGCCTTTTAACTCATGCAGAAAGACCTGCTCTGCTGTGCTACAGCTCTCAGACTTTCCAATTCAGAGGGCTGGAAAGATGATTCAGCAGTTAAGAGCACTGGCAGTTCTTGCAGAGGACCAGGGTTCAAATCCCAGCACCCACATGGCAGCTAATAACTGCCCATGATGACTATAACTGGAGTCTATAACTCCAGTTCCACGGGCTCTAACCCCTCTTCTGACCTCAGCAGGCATTGCACAATACGATACACATACACTTACATACATGCAGGCAATATACTCATATACATCAAATAAAAGTAATGAATAAAGAATGTTAAAGCATTGGTTGAGTCACCAGCCATTGAGCTAAATGAAACCTGGGTACTGTCACAAACCTTTAGGTTACTAATAGCTCTGATATATAGAGCTGTACTTATAAAAAGACTGGTCTTTGGAGGAGATATTTATCCTTTTAGCCTGATGTCTTTCTTCTGGGGAAACCTAGTTCAGATGGTTTGCATTTGCCCATCTCCATCCAGGACTTGGCTAGATGCACGATTCAGGCCTGGTCAGTGAGGATAGCGTATGTGCCAGGGTGAGCAGACACTTGTTTAGAGACTCACAAGTGACCCATCCTAACTGCTCTCCTTACCATGATGTTTTTGCCAGGCCCATGGGGAAGGGAACTTTCCTTTACCTTTGAGGTTGCTGGCAGCCATCTTGCCAATTATGGGGAATGATCTTCAGAGGGACAAAGTCTCACAGCATCACAGGGATCATCAGGTCTGCCCTTAAATTTCTTGGTTTGGATAACTTATATGCAACAGCAGAGCACAGAAATTATATCCATCATTAACAAATCTGGTTTATTCAATGTTACACCTATTGATTTGAATGTGTGTAGCAGTTCCAAGTGTGTGTTTTGTCAACAGAAATAAAACTTGTCTAAAATCACTGAGTCAATGACAACAATCCTCTATGGGGCTTCAGGAATAATAGATCATACCCCCATTTTGTAACCAGTATGGTTTCCTTTCATTGACAAAACCTTCCCATATACTTAAAAATAAAAGTCACATTGCACAAAATTCAAAAGATTATTTTATTATAATTTAAAGGAGAGGACATAGTTTTCACAAAGAAAGAAAATGTTTACCAGGAACTCTGGCCAAATGAAAGTCATGTTCCTGTTTCAGTTTCAGATGGTCTGGGTACTAAAGTAACACACCCCTCTTCTAGCCACATACACGGTGAGCTGTCACTATGTGGCCACCTTTCATGACATTTGACTGTAAGGATAAATGTCTCACTAATCTTAGAAATTAATATCCCATTCCTGTGGTCTGCTTTATTCAGCATAGACTGCTTCTGGCTCCTTGCGAACTTCACCAACCATACGCTCTGGTCCATATGGCTTTCTTCTTAAATTCTGGGAGAACTCTCAAGGACAGCAGGGTGGCTATGAGGATAAAAGAAAACCAGAGTGTACTGTTGCATTTGGGGGAAACAAAAAGATGTCAAGACAGAGCTTAGTGCTTTCCCACTTGGCTAATCTTCAAGATTAAGAATTCTCATTAAGTCTTGGCAGAATTTTAATGGCAAAAGAAAAAAAAATACTTTTTACAGGTTGAAAAGGCAGTGTGTGGGTTTTTTTTTTTTTTTTTTTTTTCCTGAAGTTAGTTTATAATGCATTAGTAGGAAACTTTAGAACTACTGTTATTTGGGATGCTAGCAATATTGTGCTTCTTAATGTCATTACTAATACATGAGTCAGTCCTCTCTGTAAAAATGGATGTTAGATTTGTGTTGTTCTCCATATGAATTTAAGTGTTTCAAGGAAAAAGGCCACTCATAAAGAGTTCATGTGCTCAATGAAGCAATTATAACTCTACAAAATTTTCCTTGGACATGTATCCATAATCTATAAATTTCCTGTTCGTCATAGGTCACCTAGCGGACAATTTAAAGTATAGAAATTTGAATAATTACTTTATATCTTAAATATAGTAGATCAGTGATTATTATATCTCTTATTCTAGAATATTAGTATAAGTACATTGAGATGTAATTTAAGATGTAAGAATGTGGAAGAATGTAAGCTGGGTACTTAATCTCAGCACTCAGGAGGCAGAGGCAGGCAGATCTCTGTGAGTTCAAGGGCAGCCTGGTCTACAAAGCAAGTTCCAGGCCAGCTGGGACTTCAGGGAAACCCTGTCTCAAAAAAAAAAAAAATGTGTGGAAGAATATAGGGAATCTAGGCCCGTCCAGTAACCCAAGGGCTGCATAATTAAAGGAAAATAGGCTTAAGTCAAGTGGCTGTTTTCTTCACTGGTATCAGCTGTGTATTTCTGGAGCAACCAACATTATCATGGACCTGTGACCAAGCACACAGAGGGAGTTCTATCAGGAAGTCTCTAGGGATGGATACAGTGGCACTATCTCCAATTACAGCCTGACTTCCAGTGAAGTTCTGTGTTGTATTAGAATCACTTACTCCAGGATAGACTGAAGGATCAGAAATCCTGCTGTTTAAGAATAAAAAGTTAGACCCTACTTAAAGCAGAATGAGTCATACTAACTCCAGGCTAGATAAATCATCACAGGGCAGGCCACTGAGAATGGTGCTTCAAGAACATTAGCAGGTTCCACTGCCTCCAGACCCACAAGTCCTGAGACATGGATGACAAATGAGGCCAACAGCCAAACAAGTTCTCATGTTTGAGTAGAAAAGTGTACAAAACTTTCAGAAAGATCATCCATGTTTGGGGGTTCCTATAGTCGTAGTGTATCAAAGTCAGTGGAGAAGTATAAATTAGTGAAAGTCCTCTGAATGCCCTATAGTGTGGGAAACAGTAGATCCCTTAGCAAAACACTAAGCAGTAATGACTACTACTAGAAGCTAGTATAAGGACAGGCTTAGCAATTTAAAAATAATGTTAATTCACATTGTGTATGTGTACTTTTTCAGTTGTTTCACACACATTACAAATATGTTAAGAGTACTCATATAAGGAATGGGAAATGATAAAAAATGCCTTTGGGCAGCAGGACTCTGACTTTCTGATTGCTGTATCTTATTGTTTTGAACTTTGTAAATTTTAATTAAGATTATTATTGTGCCATTGTGATAAAATACTGAATATAATTTATCTAAAAGTTAAATTTAAAGGCACTGGAACTCCTTCCTAGCCCATTCTTTTTGGCTCAGAGTGCCACATTAAGGACCCTTTCTGAAACCAATGTACTCAGGTATGCTGTTTCATATCATAGACAACAATGCATGTTATGCATTTATCCTGGACATAAAAGCATTAAGTAATGTGTGCTGGAAAGTTTCAATTGTCAGTGAGACTCACCTGAAAAAGGGAGCCTCAAAAGGGGAATTTTCTCTATCAGACTGGCCTCTGGCCATTTCTGTGAGGGATTTTCTTGATTGTTGAGTGATGTAGGAGAGCCCAGCCCACTGTGGGCAGTGCCACCCCTGGGCAGATTGTTCTGTGTTGCATGAGAAAGGAGGCTGAGCATAGGCCAGGGGAGTAAGCCAGTAAGCAGCTCTACTTTCATGGTCTCTGGTTCAGCTCCTGCCTTCAGGTTCCAGCCTAGTTTCCTTGGTGATGGACTGCCATTTGGAAGAGTAAGATGAAATAAACCCTTTTTTCATAAAGTTGCTTTTAGTCAGTGTTTTATCACAGTAACAGAGATGCAAACTAGGACATAATACCTTTCAAAATATCCTTTGACTTTGCAGAGAAGGCTTCTTTAGGATTTTCCAGGATGCTAAATAGCCAGTCAATGAACTAGGGTGAAAAAGAACATTGTCAGAAAGAAAATCCCACTATCAGCATGAGCTCGGTTGACCTCTTGGGTCTGCGCACATGAGTAAAAATGCAATTCTTATCTGGGTTGGAGAAGAAGAAATGAGACTAATAAGAGTAATAGCCAGATATGGGCAGGCAAGCAAAAACGAGACAGGGACTAAAGATGAGACAGAAACACAGCCCCCAATCAAAGGGAATCACCAACTCACGTTCCCTAATGAAAGTATTGAGGTCTGGTGTAGACAAAATAAGGTATCATGGCTCCAAAAGGACTTCTGTATGCTACAAACATCACTGCTAGTTATTCTGAAAGGCTCAGAGAGGTTAGTAGGCTTGCCCATGTTCATTCTCTCTCTGAATACAGAGATCTGAACCAGTTATTCCTGGCTGCAAACTATCATGCTGCCCCCCACTGATTCCATATGCATTTTGGCCTAGGTTCATAGGCTGAGTAAAAGGGAAACCACTAGATAGCTTGCTTCTGAAACAAGATGAGAACAGTTTGTGGCCAAATGAATATGAAATAGAATGCAAGAAGCACAGAACAATTTTTAAAGCTTTTAAAAAATTTATTTATTTTTATTTTATGTGTATGGGTATACTGCCTGCACATATGTAAGTGTACCCATATTCTGCAATGCCTGTAGAGATAAGAAGAGGGTACCTTATTCCCCTGGAAGCAGAGTTACTGACAGTTGTTAGCCACTATGTAGGGTGCTGGGAATCAAACCCAGATCCTCTGCAAGACCAGCCAGTGTTCTTAACTATGAAACCTTTTAAGCTTTTAAAAATTATTTGTTTGGGGCTGGAGAGATGGCTCAACGGTTAAGAGTGCTGACTGTTTTGATAGAGGACTCAGGTTCGATTCTCAGCACCCAAATGGCCACTAAGAACTGTCTTTAAGCTGGGCATGATGACGCACGCCTTTAATCATAGCACTTGGGAGGCAGAGGCAGGCAGATCTCTGTGAGTTCAAGGCTAGCCTGGTCTACAGAGTGAGCTCCAGGCCAGCTGGGGCTATAGGGAGACCCTGTCTCAAAAAGATAAAAAAAAAGTTGTTTTGTCTACATGTATATAAGAGCATCACATGCATGAAATGCCCACAGAGGCCAGAAGAGGGTGTCATATCCTCTGGAACTGGAGTTATAGACAGCTGTGAACTGCTAAATAAATGCTGGGAACTGAACCCAGGTCCTTTGAAGGAGCAGTCAGTGATCTTAATCACTGAGCCATTTCTCTACCTCGGGAGCATGAAATAATAGAAGAGGGCCAAGCATGTTTAACTGTGAATAAATTTAAGGGAAAAGGCATTTCTGCTGAGATGCTAGGTGGGATTAGACAGAACTAAAACTGGGTTCACAATTCAGAAATGTTTTTAAAGATTAATGTTCCTGTCTCAAGAATAAACAATAAATTATTAGTTTTAAGCTTTCAACTTCTCAAAAATCCATTTTAGATTAAAGGAGATTCAAAAACAATCTTCTAGCCAACTGTATTACAGATAAGGGAAAGCCAGGAAATTTAAAGTACAGGAAACAGAATATTCACATGCTTTGGGGATTCTCAGACTTAAAAATCAAAAGATATTTCTGGGGCTGGAAAGATGGCTCAGAGATTAAGAGCACTGGCTGCTCATGCAGAGGACCCGGGTTCAGTGACTTTGAGATTCAGAGCTAAAATTTATCTTTTCTACCCAAGATCAAGAGCAGATTTTGTCTTCAATAATAAATTAAAGCATGGAGTTTCTCTCCAGCCACTCCCTAAGTGTAAGCAAGTTGTGTTGTTGTCACTGTTGTGTTTTTAGTCAATAGTTATCCTGAGCCAGGGCTGGTCTCAGACTAAGAATTTGTATGAGAATGATATTGGGACTGAGAATGAAAGCCTACAGAGTGATTCAAGTTTAACTTAATTCCCACTGAGTTCTTTAGCAGCAACTACTGGAGACAAAAGCCTGCCTGCCCTGCTAGGCAGGTGGCTGCCACCTCTCACCTTCTGGGTCTGTTCCTTCCACGGTTCTTTTTGCAGAAGCAACAGCATGCTACTGGGAAGAAGAGTGAGAACCTCCTGCAGAGTGACCCTGTGCAATGGACTCCTGCCAAGGAAGGCGGATGCTGAACCACCAGGGCCATTCTCCTGATGCCATGACAACCAGCTGGCACTGAGGCCAAGGAGGAGGGGGGCCTCATGGTCTGCCCACACCACCACTGCGGCTGCAAATATCAGCAATAAGAAGTCCAAAGCCTGTTAAGGAAATAAAGCAACATTAGGTCATATGGTTTAGCAATCCCAAGTGACACAAGTTCACAAACACACCCTCCATCATGATGCTGAGACTGTCTTCCCCCTCTCCCACCACCACCTGCCCCATTCCTACCCCAAAGAGCAACTGCAATGAAGAGCAAACTCAGTTTCCATGCTTAATGAAGAGACTCTCTGGGCTTTGGAAGTTTCCTAAGGTTCCCTTATATAAAGATAGAAGTTCTAGAAGTTTAATTATTAGTCTCTAACATTTCAGGAAAAATATAATTTATTCTTAGTTAGGTCAAGATCCAAACAGGTATTTGCCTATATAAGTGAACTGTGTGTGTAATGCCTTTGGAGGCCAGAAGAGGGCAGAAAATCCCCTGGAACAGGAGTTACTGATGGGTGTTATGTGCCATGTGGGTGCTGGGAATCAAACTCAGGTCCTTTGCAAGAGCAGCCAGTGCTCTTAACTGCTGAGCCATCTCTAAATCCCAGCAATATTACTTGTAGTTAACATAAAATAGCAGGTTTCATTATGACACTTCTTCCATGCATACACTCAGATCTTACTTACACACTCCTTTCCCCAGTGCTCTCCATCCCTGCTCCTGGTCCCCTTCCTACTTGTAGTCCCTCTTCTGCTTTCATTCATATCTGCCTTTGTATCTGGGGGGGGAAATGTGATATTTGCCTTTCCTCCCCAACCCTACTACCCTCTCTTTCCCTGCTTCCATTTAGATCTCCCATACATAGTTCTTCTAGTCTCATATTGTTCATGTATATATACACTGTCTAAATGATAATATCTATTTTATGTATTATACAAAGAGGTAAGACATACAGAGATTAACATAAGGAAAAACATATAGTATTTGTCTTTTTGAGTCTGGCTTATTTCACTTAATATTTTGATCACCAACATCCATATTTATGGCTAAGTAAAACCCTACTATGTGTATAAAAAAAGGAAAGGAAAAACATTAATAAAAACTCAGGAAGGAAAAAGAGGAGACTGAGTTATCTAAAAAAAAAGGTTTAGAAAGTATTCATTAATCTCTTAAAATAGCAACCCATGAATTAAAGTTTTAGTTACTTTAAAAAGATGCAACTCTTCACACAATGGTACAGAACTTCAAGGAACAGTACTGAACCCAAAAGAATACCTACGCAGAAAATTAAATTAAGAATAAAGAGTGGGAAAGAGCTGTTTTCATTTGATTAAATGTCTTTTACTTTTGGAGGGGGTCATAGGACTGCTACAGGTATGATGGAAACTTCCCTCCTAGACATATACACAGAGGTAAGCACTGGCATGCATAAAGATTATTTGCATACACTCCAGGAATCTTTGTATACTATGCATTTTTGGTTACATGTAGACCACAGAATCTGTGAATTCAGGACCTGCCTAGTCTACATAGAAAGTTCTAGGCCAGTTGGAGCTACAGAGTGAGACCCTGTCTTAGATAAAATTAAATAAATAAATAAAATAAAAATTATCATTTGAGTGAATCAAGTAAAGGAGCAGTCTATGTAATGGGGAAAAACATCTTTCCAGATCTGACAGAGGGTTAGTATCTAGAATACACAAAGAACTAAAACAAAAACAAAAACAACCCAATTAAAAATTGAGACAAGAACTAAACAGGGTGCTCAAAAGATGAAATGCAAATGGCTGAATAAGGCTGATTCTTTTTCTCTTCATATACATATATATGCATATATATGCATATATATATACATATATATGCATATATATGCATACTATATACAGTAGCGTAATATACTACTACCTATAGTATATAATATAATATATACTTATATAGTCCTGGTGTCTCCAGAACATAGTAAGAATTCTTATTTCCTTATGAGATTAAATACTCATTACCAGTGTTTTTCAAAATCAAAGGAAGGAAGAAAACAAATGCTGGAAGAGCATGATTGACTTTGGATTTTAGATGTTGCCCAAAGGCCACTGGTTCAGGCCTGGCTCCCAGGATGGTGGAAAGTGGTGGAGAACTCTGGGACATTAGAGCTGTGCCTTTGAAAAGGACTGTGGGAACCTAGATCCTTCTTTTTCTCATTTCTTGGCTTTGAGGCAAGCAATCTGGTTGTACAATGGACTTCTTCCATGATGCACTGCTGCATCACAGGTCCAAAGTGACGAAATAAATGGATCTTGGACAATAACCTCCAATAGTGAGCCATTACTAAGGTATTTATTATAGTAATGAAAAGTAGACCAACACCAATGTAGTCTTCTTTCCACAGAAAAAATATTCTACAACTTAAGGAAAATCATGCTACTCCTCCAGACTGTACCTCATCAAGAGCCACATTCTGAACAGACATTGACTGGAAAGCAATATTTCTGATATAACCCATCAGTTCCAAGAGCCACTCAAGTCTCTTCAACACACCTGAAACAAAAAGGATAATTTCTTATTATACCACGATTTCCCTTTGAATTTAAAAACCAATAGTAAATACCATCATAATTGAAGCAGAACACTTGACTGGTCAGGACTCTATTAAACAGCTTTAAGTTCTCATTCAATACCCACAAGAAAATTGACACTATTCACATAAAAAAAAACTTTTTTTTTCCAACCCCAGGCTTAAAGCCTAATAACTACAACACTGACCAGCACAGCAAACTACCTCCATGATGCAGTAGTGGCACTTTTATCTTTGGGGTAATCAACTGCTATTTAATTGGAATTAAAGCCTGCTCAATGGGAGGGAACTTGTGTATGGTATGTTAAACACAGCCAAATACAGATCGTGGAGAAAAATCTTATGTCTGTCACATCCTAGACAAACTAATTATTTACTGTATGCTAAATATGGATCCCTATATTTACAGACAAGTATACCTGTCACCACTCAACAAAAAAGCTTCTTTTTGCAACAGATGGAGACTATTACAGAGTTCCACAACTTGTCACACAGAGAAAATAAATGTCTGTGAGATGCCCAGCCCTAAGTGACACATCAACAATGGAACCTCTACGCCTAAGACTCACAGAACATGGTAGAACAAGGAGCAGAGAGAATACTAATGGCTCTCTCAACTCTTACCAGCAAAGCTTCTTCATGCGTCAGAGGGTGATTAATACAGAAGACCACAACTGGGCAAAGTGTAGAGAATAAGAGACTATAGACTGTGTGTCCCTGAATAGAACTCCTATATTAAACCTCGCCCACCCAGGACTCAGGGACAATTGCAGAAGAGGGAGCGGAAAGATTATAAAAGCCTGGGGTGGTAGATGATCATAAGGAAACAGTTTTCTAGGTGTCTGGGAACTTGCTCTTATGAACTTAGAGTAATGGTGACAACATGTATAAGACCCATGCAAACTCAAACCATTAAAAAATCCAGCATAGAACAGGGGAAATGGGCAGGAGGCCCCAAACTTAGCTGAGGAACTATCGGCAGCTGATCACTGCTGGGTGAGAGTTCCTGTTCTCTAAGGGAGTAATGCTAGACAGGCTGACCAGGCTCCAGTTGAAGAACTTCCACAGAGGTATATCTGGGATACAAACTTGACTCAATAGGCCTTAAAATATATGATATAATGCATGAAATCTGGTGGAGAGGCTGTGGGAGGGTGCAGACAGAGGGGGGGGGTCTAAATATGATTAAGATTTATATATAAAACACATAAAAATTCAATAAAAATATGTACTGAAAAAGAGAAAACTATTTTAGACTTCATTTTCTTTTTTTTTTTTGCACATAGTTGTCATTTATTGGACTTCATTTTCATCAGTGTAATTATTCTTCACACTTCTCTGCCCATACATTTATTAGAGAGTTTTCTCTGAAAACTGAATACACTAACAGAAATCTGATCTAGACTATCAATTAGCCAGTGACGTTGAATATTGTATAGGTATCTGATTTTATATTTATCCTTTTTTTGTGTGTGTGTTCCCAATATGCCAGAATAACTAGAAATTTATCCCAAAGATATAAAGAGAAAAATATAGACCAGTCACTATATAGGGTAAGCAGAGAACATATGTCTACATAAATACTGATTCTGTCCGGTTTTAGTGTTTTTTTTTTTTTTTTTAAATGAGGAATCCTAGCATAGGAGAATCTTCTTGAAAGGTTTTCAAGAAGATTTAGTGACTAAGGAAAATGAAAATTATTTTTAGAACTGGCTAGTCAGACTTAAATGCAACATCAAATAATTTCAGTTTTTTCCAAAAATCTTTATCTGGAATACACTACTGGAAACACCTACTAAATTTCTTCCCAATAAGCTCACTTTCAGTCATGCATGTCTGATGACCTGAGTCTGATTCCTGGAGGTCACAGTGTAGGAGAGAATCAACTCTCCCTAAGATGTCCTTCAACCTCCACACATACACCACAGCATGTGTGTGGCCACATTCATAATACATATCACACACATACACACACACACACACACACACTAATAGTAATAATAATAATAATAATGAAAATAAAGAAAAATTAAGTTTATTATTACAGGGTCACTTTTCAGTGGGTAGGCACTAAGGCAGATATGAGAAAACTACCTCAGTTGCAATTAATTAATTATACTGGATAAGCACATAACCCAAAAGGTCAAAGAAACCATGAGGAAGTTTCATGTTCAAGAGATTCTCAAAGTATAAGGTCTAAAATGGTCTAAATGTTAAAGACACCAGGAGTGGTGCTACACAACTTTAATCCCAGCATTGAGGGGCAGAGGAAGGCAGTCTGAGTTCCCAATCTGTTCTACATAGAGTTTTCCAGGCCAACTAGGGCCATCCATTAGAACCCTGACTCAAGGAAAAAAAAAAATCTTAGAAGTCTTTTTACAGAATTGCTAATTTTGTTGTTTCTGTTTTTCTTTTTACTGTTTATTAAGTGACCACTGCAAAACCATTTTCATTGTATCATCAGGCAATATTAATGGCTACTTTGTGTGTTTAAAAAACTAAAATGAAACTGACAGACACAACCTCATGCTGTATCCTTAAGGGTCCTAGAAAAACAATTATAATATGAAAACCCTCAAAACAATTCATTCTTGTACCTACAGAATGGATAGTGTGAGCTACAGTTTATTATTTCCACCCAAGGCATTCTTGATCTGCGGTAAGACCTAACCTGTGTCAGGAAGCAACAAACTAGCTTTGACGAAGGAGACACTTGATGTGTTCTGCCCTGGTGTTTGCTGCACCCTGGCCTCACCTGTGTTGGCATGGCTCACGATGCGTGCCTGGTACAAGCTATGCAGCATCATCCAGGCCACGGTCTCTTTCTCATGGTGTTCCACAACAGCAGCGAGCAGATCAGTTAGGCTCATCAAGGGGAATCGTCCTTGAGAGACTAAGTACAGCTTGACAAAGGCAGCCTTTTCTATGTTGTCCTAAAAACAAAAACAAAAACAAAAAAAACCAAAGCCATTAAGCCAATTGTTGAGTCATTATTAAGGTAAATGAAGCATCAACAGAATCCCAAGGCAGGGGCAGACAGAAAGAGTGCGCTGGATGGATGGATGCTATTATCACAGAAGCCAGAGCCTTTCATTTCTGAGGGACCAGAAACCTCTGCCAGTGAATACCATTAAAATGTACATATGTACATGAAACAGAGGGTTGCAAGGTCACATTCTTCTTTTTTTTTAATATATAAAAACTATTAATATGTTCAGAGGTTAGCAGGTAAGCACACACAAATAATAACAGATGTCATACTTCGCATGTTTCAAACACCACTCTAAATTCGTAAAACTCAGCAGTTTTCAGAATGTGATATATGCGGATTTCTGGGGATCCCAAGACCCTTTGCAAGGTTCTATAAGGTCCAAAACTACATTGTTGTTACTGTTTTGAGGCAGTGTCTCACTATGTGGCCAGATCAAGCTGGTCTTGAACTCCACAATCCTCTGCCTCCCTGAATGATGAGATTAGAGAAATGCACAACCATGCCGAGCCTAAAACTATTTTAGTTTTTACTGCCACTTGGAATTTTTAAAGAAGCCAGTTTTGCTAGGCGTGGTGGTGCACACCTTTAATCCCAGCACTGGGGAGGCAGAGGCAGGTGGATCTCTGTGAGTTCAAGGCCAGTTGGGGTACAGGGAGACCATATCTCAAAAAAGAAAAAAAAAAAAAGCCAGTTTCATATAAACCATTACTGTAAACAATAAAAAGTTATTACACTTCATTAAACTTTGGCCCTTCAGTACATCCTTTCAATATTCTGTTACAAACTGAGGAATATGTATATGGGACTTCTTCTGTATTCTTTTTGTGTCAAAGAAAAATACTTGTTAAGATTGAGTTGTGAGCTAAGAAAGCCATTCTATTCATAGAACACTGTTTATTTGAAGAATGATAGATAAACTATGGCTGTTTCAGTGGCCTATTTAACAGAATATTTTATTAAAAATTTAAGGAAGTCTATCATATCATGAAAAATACCTGATAGTATTTGTTGCCAATAATTAAACTTGAGCCCTCTAATGAAAATCAGATTTTCAGAAAAAAATGTATCTGCTATTTTGAGCTGGATGACTGCCCAAAGTACTTTCTGATACAATTTCTGAGAATAATAATATGATGCTTTAGCATTATCTAATGAGATGTATCAGCATTTGGAAGACCCTCAAAACTCAATGATCCAACATTTTCCAAAAAACAATGTATGTACTAGAAAATCATATAGTACGGAAGAGCTAACATTCAAAACAGACCAATGGATTTTAATGTCACAAAATTGACAAATTTGGGCACTGGTGAGATGGCTCAGAAGTCAAGAGCACTGATTACTCTTGCAGAAGATCCTGGTTTGAATCCCAGCTTCCACATGGCAGGTAACAACTGTCTATAACTCCAGCTCCAGGGGATACAACACCCTCTTCTGATGTCCACTGGTACTGGATGACTCGGGTACATTTAAATGCATGGAGGCAATACACTCAAAATAAAAATTACAAAATAATAAAAAATAGACAAATTTCTTTGTCATGGTTTTGGATTCTATAATGCAAACTACCAGTTACTGACTTTGGTGTGGTATCAAGGAAAAATGTCCATAATTATCAAGAAGACTGTGATGGCCTCTTTCTTTCCTCAGATACACATCTGTATGAAGTTGGGATTTCTTCACATACTTCACCAAACACTGTTCTAGCCACAAAACTCCAGCAGCTTTCTGGGCCAGACAATTAAGAGAACTTTGCAAAATGTTAAGTACTGTCAGTTTTCTCATTCTTTTGCGTAAGTGCTAGAAAAATTTTTATTATTGTGTTATGAGTTATTTGTGCCTTTCAGTGAATACTTTAAGTTCTTCTAATTTTTAATAATAAATATAACCCATATAAGTAAAAGTTCTTTAGGGTCCCCGATAGTTAAGAAATTAACATGTTCCTGAGACTAACATTTGAGAACTTTTATACTAACCATTTAATTCACATACTACCTCCTTGGCAATACATTACTGTTATTAGCCCTTTGCAGATGAAGAAAACAAAGTAGAGAGGTTAAATAATTTGCTTAGATCTCATTACTGGAGAAGGCACAGAGAATACTAGAGCCCAAAGCTGTGCTCTCACCACTTCTTTAACCATTATTCTTTCCAAAAATGAATAGAAAACTGACTTTGTGGAACAGACTACCACCATCATTATCATTTCTGAGAGTGGGCCATCAGAACATGCTTAGTGGGCTCTGGTGACAGGGTCTGAGTAACCCAATTAGCAGCACAGTGAACTTTAGCTGTGGACGTCAAAAAATAAATTATATGATTTATTTCCATCTACATTATATGAAGGCAACAAAAGAATGCATTTAGTTACATGAGTACAACAATTATGGTAATAAATAATTATTGAGCTTTGCTTTAAGTCAGACACTAATGAAAACACTTACCATAGAGTAAGTCATTTAACTCTCAGGAGACCCCTAAGAGGTGGGTGCTATTATCTGCATTTTACAGATGGGGAAACTAAGGTAGGAGTAGGTGCCAGGTCATTGCTCACATGGTGCAGACCTGAACCTCACACAGCAGCAGTGAGGTGAGGCTCTAGATTCCCTCCTCTTACCACATCCCTGGTCCCTGAATTGATTCTCTCTGTTTAAAACAAGCTAATCTCCAAAATGCTGGTATTCCCACTCTGTAACAGTGGCCCCCATGTGGGGATGGACCAGAATCACCTCGATGAAGAAACTGTTAAAACATGGACTACCAGACACCGCAGTCTAATGGGAGACTTGAGAATTCTCATTTCTAAGCAGCTGCCACATACTGCTGATGTCACTAGTCTGGGGAACACACTTGAAAACCACTGCTATGTGATGCAGATATTCCAGGATCCAACTGAATAAGCAAACCTGAAAAGATGTCCAATAGCTATCCAGGATTAGTACTGGATACAAGGTTATATTCAAGCAAGAATGCTAACTGGGAGGTATTTATGCTAAAAACTCAAGCAACTAGTTACTTGTTAATTACCCTGCTTTAGGGCTAAAAGTGCCTGCTTTTCAACTGACCACCCTTTTGCATTAAAAAAGGATAGTACCAGGTGCAAGAAAACCAATTCTAGAACAGGTCATGCCCTCAATGCACCAGCAAGTTCTTGGGTCAGAGTGTTTCTGTTCTTATGGGTATTATCTTGAAGAGATTGTCCTGAACTTTTTTTTTTTTTGCCTCTAGGTGATACAAAAATGTTTTTGATAAAGTGCAAGAACTTGGGTTAAAAAGTTATTCTATCATCTATCCATCTAAACAGTATGTGTTAAACACCATTCTCACCAGTAGTCTGGTGGTCACTAGACCTGACAGTAAGAGAAAATCTGCTCCCTAAAACTAACCAGTAAGAAATAATATGATGCAAACCAGCTTCACCCAAAAGGATACCATAAACAAGACAATTTGAGTGTAATTTCTACCTCAATAATGAAAATATACAATGAACATGTTACCTGAGTGATCTGGGAAACCCGAATGGCACCGTCATCTGTCATTTCTGAGAGGCACTTGGCCACACTGAGGTACAGTTCTAGGTCATTTCTCTGGCAAAGACAAATCTTAAGCATGTCAAAATATAATGACAGATAAGAAAATTAAATCTATTAATATTCTCATGAATTAGACTTATCTCTGAGAACAACTGCTGATGAGATTTTAATCTTAACCAAACCAAAACACATGGTCAGTTTTTAACATTGTAAGAACACTATTAAAAGGTTTCTTTTCCATTGCTTTGAGTATTTGCTTGGCTGTACTTTTTTTCTCCTTGTCAGATTTCCCACTGTTCTAAGCAGATTTTTAACCTTTGTGAAACTCCAGTGCAGAGGTCCAGTGAGGGGGAGGGCTAACATGAGAGCATTTAATAGAAACTGTACATAAGACAACATTGCCAGTGTTCCCAGGGTACAGATTTCCTTGCTTGTTCATCTTCGACAGGCACCCAGCAGAAAGGTCACACAGTGAGTTTCCTGGTGCAGCACTGGTTAACCTGCCTCTAATATTGATCAAAACTTTGGCTTTAAATATCCAATTCCACTTTAGATCTTGGAACCAAACACTCCTAGTGAAGAATGTGGTTATTTCTTGCTGGCTTCCCACCCATATTCTTAAAACATTTCCCAGCCCAATTGCCAGAATGACTTTCAAGCAGCCCAAGCACAAATTGTTAGGAACGTAAATATTGTTCTTCCTTACCTGAATCTTATTTGGCAGCAGGTCAAAAATTTTCCCAGCAGTATCACAGAGCAGAGTCCAGAGGTGGTGGGAAGGGCTGGGCAGTTTCATGGCCAGGCTCAGACCCTGTAAGGCACTTGGACGCAACTCAGGACTGCCAGGAGGGGAAGCGCCTTTAAAAATGGCTACCATTAAGTTTTCAACAAAACCCTGGATCTGTTCATCAGAGACATACTTTATCCACAGAGGCACAGATACCAGGAGGTATTTCTTGACATTGACCTGGAAATAAATGGAAAGGTGAGATGTAAACAGGTAAGGCTGGGTTTGCAGTGCTCAAAGCCCATAGGTCATCACTGAGTTGGAGGGTTATTCCCTTTCCACGTATTTCTCATGTCTTCATGGTCCGACGGGTCACCAGTGCATGCCATTTTGATAATCAACAGGGTCACCCTGCTGATCCAGGGTGACATGTGTATACTTGGGACCTGTCGATCCATTCGATTGTCCAGTTTAAATCTTTTCAGAAATGGGAATAAAATTCTTCTGAAATTACATCAAGATGATTATCAAGCTTTTTTTTATTGCTGTTGGATTTGTGGTGTGCGTATGTGTGACGGTGCAAGTAGGTGCACATGCATGAGGGTGGGGGCTAGAGAATGACTGCAGGTATCTTCCTCAATTTCTTTTTTTAGGAAAAAAGATTTTTGATTAATTTATTTTTATTTTATGTGTATAGGTGTTTTCCCTGCATGTATGTGAGTGTACCATGTGCATGCAGTACCCATGGAGGCCAGAAGAGGGTATGAGAGCCATTGGAAATGGAGTTAAGGATGGTTGTGAGCTACAATGTAGATGCTGGGAAGCAAACTTGGGTTCCCTATAAACTAAGCCAGTGCTCTTAACCACAGTCATCTCTCCAGTCCCTACTTATTTTCTGAGACAGGATCTCTTATTGAACCCAGAAGGCATTAACTGGATAGGCTGGTTGGCCAAAGAGCTTATTGGAAGGTGTTTCCACTTCCCCAGTGCTGGTGTGACAAACTGACCAAGCTTTTTACATGAATGCCGGGGATTCAAACTCAGATCCTCATGCTTGCACAGCAAGTGCTTTACCAACTGAACCTTCTCCAGCAAGAGATACTGTCAATCCATTCAGCAATTCAGCCTTAACCATTGATCTTTTCAGAGATGGAAATCAAATGCTACTTCTGAAAGGATGTCACAGTTAATATTCAGGACTTCAGGTTGGTGTGTGTGTGTGTGTGTGTGTGTGTGTGTGTGTGTGTATACACATGCAAGTGTGTGGACATGCGTGTGGAGGGGGGAGTTGAAAAGAGAACATCTGACATTATTAGCTTCTCCTGAGAAAAAAGAAGGAAGTCATAAAGGGAACTGGCATGCTGAGGCCTTTTCTCACCAAAGAGCTGCCTGCTAAGCACATGGACCTAACCAAGGCATCTCGGAGTTCCTGAGAACCGAGATGCTACAAGACTAGCAGAGGTTCTGTTCTGTGGCACAGACTTGAAGACAGTGCACTTCAAAAATCCTTAGAAATACAAGTTTGATACAACAGGCAGCAGGTCTAAAAGAAGTGGGCTAGCAAAAGAAGATAAAATCTGACAATAAAATCAGTTATTTTCCAAAAGGTCAGTGAAGGTTGGCATGCATTTTCTAAAGAGTTCATTAATTTTTTTTAAAATTTTATATGTATGTATGTTTTTCTTGCAAGTATAGAAGTGCAGTATATGGATGCCTGGTACTCAAGGCAGTCAGAAGAGGGTGTTAGATCCCCTGGAACTTGAGTAAAGGCTGGGTGTTAGCTACCATGTGGGTGCTAGGAACAGAACTGGGGCTGGAAAAGTAGTAAATGCTTTTAACCTCTGAGCCATCTCTCTAGCCTCCTATAGAGTGCATTAGAAAAATATATGCCAGCTCAGAACCTTTTATAAGAAAATAAATTCACAATTAGTTAATTAGCAACAATTAAAACAAAGATCCAGAACCAGAGACAGTTACAGAGAATTTCACAGGTCTAAATCAGAAGTAAAAGGCCTACGAATGTAGAGAAACTTCCAAAGTCAACACACCAGGCTGTCAAGACACCAGCTTCAACAGGAAACAAAGGTTCATGACTTAGGAGTCAGCTAGAACTTGGCTTCCCAGGTACTAATATAGAAACTGTTTTGATTCCCACATATCTCAGTTTATCAATCTGTAAAGTACAAATAATAAATTTTCAGAAGTAAATGCCAGATTCAAAGATTTTGGATTACAATTCTATGCTACAGAATTTCTAAAATTTATATAAAAAATTTTAAGAGCCGGGTGTGGTGACGCACGCCTTTGATCCTAGCACTTGGGAGGCAGAGGCAGGAGGATCTTTGTGAGTTCAAGGCCAGCCTGGTCTACAGAGTGAGTTCCAGGACAGCTGGGGCTACAGGGAGACCCTATCTCGAAAAGACCAAAAAAAAAAAAAAAATGTGCTTGCTAGCATTTGGGGGCTAGAGAGATGGCCTAGTGGTTAAGAGCGCAGACTGCTCTTGCGGAGGACCCAGGTTCGATCCCCAGCACCCACATGGCAGCTAAGAACCATCTGTAACTCTAATTCCAGGAGAACTCCAGTTCCAGGGGAATCTGAAACCCTCCTCTGACCTCCACAGCATTGCACGACATGGGTGCACAGACCTACATGGAAACAGTACACTCATACACATACAAAAAAAATTAAATTAAAAAAAAATTTTTAAGACAAAATTAGGGGCTGGGAAGATGGCTTAGTTGGTAAACACTTCCAAGCATGAAGATTTGAGCTCAATCTCCAGCACCCATATCAACTCTTGGCAAGTGGACCTGTAATTCCATGCCAAGGAGGCACTGATAGGAGGATCCCTGAGGTTTTCTGGTCACCTGGGTTTAGTGAAAGACTACCTCAAAAAAGGGAAATAAGCCTGAACTGAATTGGAAAAAATGTATGAAATGCACAAAGCATCAATAAAAACTAAAAAAAAAAAAAAAAAAAATCAGAGGAGAGCTACTAAGGCCACAGAGCACTGAGCTCTGACCTCTACTCATACCCACACAAATATCCATGTGCACATGCACACACTCATGTGCGCACACATAAACATGTGTACACACAGAGAGGATATAAACAGTACATTTCTAGTGGCCTGACTTTGTGGTTGGAAAAGGAATTTGTATTGAGTGCTATAAATATTCTTGGTGATAACTATAAACATAAATGTACTAAAACTCACCAAAGTTTATGTTTAAAATGGCCACTTTTAGGATATATAAATTATAACTCAATAAAGCTATTTTTTAGTGAGCTGCTAGAGATGTTAATGATTAAATCTGATGTCTATAAAACTGACTGACTGCTGGCAGGTACCAGGTCCATGGCAAGTGGTCAGTAAGTGGCACCTGGGTAGAAGCTGCCTGGAGTGGACTGGTGGAGTAATGGTAACAGTGGAGAGAAAAATGGCAGACACCAATGACTTGCATCTTCAGCTGAAGAGCATTAGAAGGAATGGGAAAGGCCAAAAAAGCAGAAACAATGTAGAGTTGGGACTAAAGCCAAGAGACTGAGGAAAGAAGTGGGCTTTGCACTACTTTCAAAAACTAAAGCCAGATTATAGGGGAACTGAACATGAGGGTCATGCATGACAACCATATGAGAGACCATCAAGGAATTATGAAATATATATTCTTTTCCAGCCTGATACACTCAAATTTCTGTATCTCTTACTACTAGTCTTTAAACATTCTTCCTTTATTCTTATGGGCTTTGGTCTAAGCTTGGAAAGTATAAACTCTCCCAGTGTCACAAATGTCAGCAGTTTGCCCAAGCTCATCCCTCAAGCAGAGCTGTTCACCCCTTTTACCTTCCTCCCCTAGGCCTCTGCCTCTAACATGAACCTATTCAAATCCTACCAGACTTTCAAGGTTCTCCTTAGTTGTTGCCTAGTCTGGGAAATGGAGAGATACTGAAGACGACCCCAGTACCCACGGATTGTCTTTCTCTTAATACCCACAGAAAGATCTATACTATATAATCAAACAAAACTTGGTTCAAATAGCTCCCCAAATTTCTAGTTATAATTGATGTTGAGCAAGGAACTTGAATATCTCTGATCACCATTTTCCCCTTTAGAATAACAGCAGCTAAAACAAATGGTGAGGGCAATGGTGGAGTTGTAACCTTATTATCTTCCAGTGTGCTGGCCAGCTAGATTTAGTAAACTTCATTTTGTACTCTTGACTCAGAGAACACACCTCCAAGTGAGTGTGGATATCCCCCCAAAGAACCCTCCCCTCCTGTATCTCAACACCCCAAACAACTACATACACTCAGAGTGTGGATCAGCGGTGGCACCACCCACAAGCCCAGCAGTGCAGCTGCGTTCTGTGATGACTGTGCCTGAGTGACAACAATTTCAAGGCACAGCTGCTGTATCTCCTCACCTGAAAGAGAAGGAGGAAAGAATTTCTGAAATGTAGCTGCTCAGTTCTCTGAGTCATTTTCATTTGAATCAAGGCATCTGTTTGGATTACTTCTACAGATAATAGGATTCATTAAACCAATTGATATTTTGAAACCTTTTAAGAAGGAGGCAAAACACCTAACTCTTGGGACTGCCAAGGGTCTTAAACTACCTGGGGAAGTTTCTTTGACAATATCTAGAGAAATCTGGGCACTTAAACCTATAAAAAATATGAGAAAATGCTCCCTAAAAATCCCTTGGTGCCTGTTCTCCCCCCTCAGTATGTTCGGCATTCAGTGTGGAAAGTCTTATGAACTGACTTGGTAAAGACACTGAGTCCCATCAACCGACTTTTTACTCAAGTAGACCTTTTCTCCTTATTTTCTAAGGATTTAACTAAAACATGAGTATAACATACAAAAGCAGGGAAGGGACAGGACAACATAGTTTTTAAATAAAATCTCCAGAACCTGTCAGGGTAACACTGTAGCTCTTCCCCCTCCCACCTTGTCACCCCTTCCCCTTCCCCCTCTGCCCCCTAGAAGTAGGAGTCGAGGAGATGAATTACATTTGCAAGTGATGCTTGGCAGAAGATGATGCTGGGTTTCTTCCTCAACGCTCTCTACCTTATTTTTATTTTTGAAAATTTGTAAAATTTATTTTTCTTTTACATGTATGGATGTTGTCAGCATGTGTGTAAGTGCACCACATATGTGCATGCCAGCAGAAGCCAGAAGACGGCATGTGTGTAAGTGTACCACATATGTGCATGCCAGCAGAAGCCAGAAGACGGCATGTGTGTAAGTGCACCACATATGTGCATGCCAGCAGAAGCCAGAAGACGGCATGTGTGTAAGTGTACCACATATGTGCATGCCAGCAGAAGCCAGAAGACGGCATGTGTGTAAGTGCACCACATATGTGCATGCCAGCAGAAGCCAGAAGACGGCATGTGTGTAAGTGCACCACATATGTGCATGCCAGCAGAAGCCAGAAGACGGCATGTGTGTAAGTGCACCACATATGTGCATGCCAGCAGAAGCCAGAAGACGGCATGTGTGTAAGTGCACCACATATGTGCATGCCAGCAGAAGCCAGAAGACGGCATGTGTGTAAGTGCACCACATATGTGCATGCCAGCAGAAGCCAGAAGACGGCATGTGTGTAAGTGCACCACATATGTGCATGCCAGCAGAAGCCAGAAGACGGCATGTGTGTAAGTGCACCACATATGTGCATGCCAGCAGAAGCCAGAAGACGGCATGTGTGTAAGTGCACCACATATGTGCATGCCAGCAGAAGCCAGCATGTGTGTAAGTGTACCACATATGTGCATGCCAGCAGAAGCCAGAAGATGACATGTGTGTAAGTGCACCACATATGTGCATGACAGCAGAAGCCAGCATGTGTGTAAGTGCACCACATATGCGCAGTGCCAGCAGAAGCCAGCATGTGTGTAAGTGCACCACATATGTGCAGTGCCAGCAGAAGCCAGAAGATGGCATTGAATTGTCTAGAACTGGAATTAATGGCAGTCGTTAGGTACCACTTGGGTGCTAGGAATGGAACCTGGGTCCACTGCAAGAGCAACCAGTGCTCTTAGTCACTGAGCCATCTCTCTATCTGTCTCCATCTTATTTTGTGAGACAGGGTCTCTCACTGGCTTGCTGGTATTAAATGTGGGTATCAGAGACCTAATTTGGGTCCTTATGCCTGCACAGCAAAAACTTTACTGGCTGAGCAATTTCCCCAGTCCTTCTAGAGGCGTGTTTGAGAACAATATTTGGTCTAGGTCTTTAGATCTCTTCCTCCTCACTCTCAGCTGCAAGGCCAGGACTCACTAACTCAGTGAAGGTAACTCAGCTACGAAATCCAGGATAACAAGCCTCAAGACCCAGTGAATCTGCCAGTCACTCAACTGCGACACAAAATCTGCTTTCTCATTCAGGTCAAATCCTAAGAGCGAGGTCTGAAGACCTCAAAACACTTGATATTTACCAAAGTTTAGCCTCATAAGTGGAGAGAGGAGGGCGGCCCAGTTGGCAGGAGGAAACTGGTGACTTTCTCCAACTGTTGCAATGGGTTTCATCACTACTTTGAGAAGGGATGGAGGGACAGATTCAGGACCTATAACAAAAGAAAAAAAAATGAAAAGAAAACCCCCACAAAACACAAACCACAACACCCACAGAGCCTCATTGCATCAGAAAAAGCAAACTCTTCTTTCTTTCAGTGCCAAAGACCGATACCACTTTAGCTTGATCAGACTTTCAGTTCTATGCTCTTAATTCAACTCCATTTGCTACAAACCTTGTTCCTGTGTTGTTCTCTCTCATATTGGTCTCTACTCATTCCTTCTTGTTTGGTTAGAAATATCCACATCTTACTGGGCGTGGTGGCGCACGCCTTTAATCCTAGCACTTGGGAGGCAGAGGCAGGTGGATCTTTGTGAGTTCAAGGCCAGCCTGGTCTACAATGTGAGTTCCAGGACAGCTGGGGCTACAGGGAGACCCTTTCTCGAAAAAGAAAAAAAAAAAAAAAAAAAAAAAAAAGAAATATCCTAACATCTTAACTATCTTCTACACTTTCATGTCTTTTAATCCAATTATTTAAAAGAATTACTAAGCATCCATTACTCTCATATTCAATGTACTTTCAGCAGAAAGGACAACTGCTGTCCATAATAGGCCTATGGAATACCTCCAGCCTCCATGGCTCTAAAGAATCACATATTATGTCTTTGTTTTTACTTTTTGCTCCTCAGCTACACTGCCTGCTCCAAGGTAATAAAAGCTACTCTATAAGTTAACCAGCTACCTCTGACTTTAATAGCACAGTCTGCAGGGGATGGGGGGGTCGGGGGGGTCACAGTGAGTATTAAGGTATTCTAAAACAAATGCTATCTAGCCATTAGTCCACCACTGCATCAAAACTGCTGTTGCTAAGACTTCTAATGACCTTAGCTCTTTTTTTTTTTTTTTTTTTGGTCTTTTTTGAGACAGGGTCTCCCTGAAGCCCCAGTTGTCCTGGAACTCTGTAGACCAGGCTGGCCTTGAACTCACAAAGATCCGCTTGCCTCTGCCTCCCGAGTGCTAGGATTAAAGGCGTGCACCACCACGCCCGGCCCTTAGCTCTTTCTTTACCAAGTTCAAGGACTATCTTTTCATATCTTCCATTTTTGAGTACACCACAAGGCTGGGAAGATGACTTAGTAAGTAAGCACTTGCCACCAAGCTTCATAACCTGAGTTCAGATACCTGGAGCCCATGTAAAAGCTGGATGGATGGTGTGTATCTACAATCCCAGCACTCCCACTGCAAGAAAGGAGGCTGAGACAGAGCATCCTCCTGGAAACTGTCAGGCCAGCTAGCCTGGAGTGCACAGAGCAGCAGCCATCCAGACTCTGGCCCAAACACAAGATGGAAGGTGAGGACTAACACCTGAGGCTGTCGTTTGACCTCCATTTATGTGCTATGGCATGCACATGCCCTTACAAATAAATACATACATATATATCATATACACATATAAATACATAAATATTTAATTTTCTTCCTTGAATTATGTTCTCATTCTTGAAATAATAGCTTTCTTAAGCTTCTGTATTCACCCTTGCCAAGTCTCACAGTCTGAGCTCATTTATGCTCACAGGTTCAAATATTACTTACAAGTTGATAATTATAAATCTCTAACACCAATCCACATTGCAGACTCTTTATTTAACCAAAACAGTACAAAAGGTCAGCATGTTCTCTTAGCCCAGCCACCTACTGGGCTGCTTCCTCAGCCTTGGCCTCTCTCTCCTGTCAACAACTAGTATTATGCTCTGCAATGTTTCTTCTCTAACATTTTTTGTCTGCTAAAAAATGTTAAACTTTACTGCTGCTACCATAATGCTGTGCAGCCAGTAACTGATACTTCATTTCTGTACCATCTTGATATATCGACTGTTAGTCCAGAAAATATTGGGGACTTAACCATTGTTATTACAAGAAGATTTTCTGCAAAGAAAATAAATCTATTTTATAAACACATTCATTCAAATATTTATTGATTACTTAATAGGTACCAAACTCTGTTCCCAACAATGGAAACAGAGCTGAATAAGACAGAACAGGTACTATGATCATGGAGTTTATATTCTAATGAGAGAGCCAAAAAAGGAGGTTAAATCAGGAATGATCAATTTTGTGATAATAACAGGCTGAGATTGGAAGTTGACTAGATAGCTACTGACATTGCTGCACTCTGATTACACTTTTGTGACCAGAGTCTTTAACAATGCTGGCTACAGACTAAAGACTGGTCTCATGCAACAAAAATTAACTTGCTTTATAAGGGTTGTTCTAGTAGATGATTAATGGAAATGTCTGATGAAGTGACAGATACTGCAATAAAATCTGTACAGAGTGACATTCGTCTCCTATTAAGGACTGCATACATTTCTGTACTGTAAGACTTTGATTCATAAGCAGATGTTTATTTTAGGGTCTAAGCATTTTAGACCAAATATTTTCAAATTACATGAACTTCTGTTCCAGGTCCTCCAGTAGTATTTATTATGAAAAGTGTGCTGTTTCCAGTGGTTGTAGGGAACCAGGAAAAGGCATTCAGTCCTCTTTCTCATACCTGGATTCCATGTGAAAAATGAGTACTTTTCATAAGTCTTATTGCTTATGTGATGGGTTCTCCTTGACAGGACAAGGAACTTTCCACCAATGACTTTCATTTCATATTTACATGCTGCTTCTTTAGTCACTAGAATCTACTTGATATGCAAGCACCAGAAATAGTACTTGTAAAATGGAGGGCAGGGCTAAAACTCACACCTGTGCTACAATGCAATAAATGTTTCACATTTACAAGGACAGAGATTCAGTGCTGAGTAGCACACTGAGGATTACATGAAATTTCCACTGTACTTGCAGGGAACCAGGTCTAGCACTAAATGGAATGATGGGAACTACAGAACTGTTAGAAATGGGGAAAACAGGCCATGCATCAGGAGGAGGATAAGGAAAGGGGGTGTCTGAAGTGTGCAAGGAGCACAGACTCAGCAGTTCCTTCGCCAGAGATCTTCAGCACAGGACAAAAGAATCCAAATAAAACAATAGCTAGGATCAGCTCCTTTACTGATGAGAAGACTCACTGGAATGAACAATGGATTTGAAACTGAGACTGCCTCGGGGTGCTTGTTTAAAAGATCCAGACATTGCCAGGCATGGTAGATCTCTGTAAGTTCAAGGCCAGCCTGGTCTACATAGCAAGTTCCAGGCCACCTGGGGCTACAGGGAGACCCTGTCTCAAAAAGACTGAAAAAAAAAAAAAGATCCAGATGTAAAATCTATGATCTAAATGTAAAGTTTCTTTAGATCTTCCATCAAGTTGACAGCATTCAAGTTATAAATGGCATAATCAAACACGATGCATTACATTTTCACACATACTTTGGCTACACAGGGGATTGTGTAGCAGTATAACCATTACTGGACAAGTCTAGCAACAAATAATCTGTGATGTCTATTCTCAATCTCCAGCATATCACTGGTATGGACATGCCTTTACTTTCTCCATCTTAACTGTTACTAAAGACAAATTAACACAGCTTAGAATAATCCAGTGTTCAGTAACAACATATATAAATAATGTAGATCAAGTACTCCAGCTTTACAATAATAATTTAAGCAAGGTACATTAACTTATACTAAAACTAATGGGAAAAAAACAGAATAGGATATATGTGTACATATATAGACATACATAAAGTCTCAAAATATCTCCATAGGAAATATTTATTGAGGGTGGGAGAAAATGGTACAGCTAAGGCTCACAATGAAAATATGGAAGATAAGGAAGTAAAGTATCATGAATTTACTTGACGAGAAACCTAGAGGCCATTATCTTACCTAAGTGATCAAATTTAACCTCACAGAGGAGGAAAAAGAAAGCCACACACCTCCCAACCCAGACTCTCCTGACTGAAACGATGGACCTGATTGTAACCTGAGAACCATGGGGAGAACCCAAACTAGAGACTGTTCTACATAGTAACTGCCTCTAGTCTTAAATATGACAAAGTAAAGAAAGACAGGGCTGAGAAACATTCCAGATAAAGAAGAACTGAGAGAAATGACAACTAAGTGCAGAACAACATTCCAGATTAGACCTTTTCCTAGGTAAGACCTCACTGAGATTTCAATGAAACTTTAATTGGGTTTTTTGGATGAAATTTATTCTATTTCTGAATATTTTAAATTAAATTTTTGGGTATTTCATACACATCTTAATCATCTTTATACCTCTATCCCTATCAACACCCTCCCAAAGCCCCCCCACACACTCAATTTCATGAAGGCTATCAATTATATCAAATCAAGTGTCCTCAGACATCCCTCAGTGCAAGTTCATCCACGGGGTCCAGTTGTCCTCTGACCTCCATAGACATGTGCCTGCACTTACATGTACATATATACACATGCACACAATAATAAAGGTAATTAGACACAGTGCTCTTGCTCTGGACCAACATGAAGGAATACCTTTCAATACTCATCAAAGAAACCTCTTTTCACAAAAGATGGAGACTACTACAAAATTCTGCAATTGGCAAAATACAGAGAATAAGTGACTATGAGGTACCCAGTCCTAAGTGATAGATCTACAACTCTACACATAAGGTTCAACAAACATGTTGGAAGAGGGTGCAAAAAGAATGTAAGCCAGAGGGACAAAACATCTGCTACTTCTTATGCATTCTAGACATGATAGACAAGCTGCTCCAGTAAAATCTCCACAGTATGGTTGTCTAACATGATCTGCCTAGTGACAAAACCAGGCGATTTTCCAAGATAGATGGGGCAAATTTCATGAGATCCCACTTCTAGATGAAGAGCTACAGGGAATGGATGCTGAGGGAGGCAGAATCAGTTTTTTCTAGGGACTAACTCCCTGAATGGTTATCTAATCTCAAATGGTCAGCCCTAAATACAGGTACACATGAAATGTTACTAAATGGACTCAGTATATTATGTGTGTGTATACACATGCATTTATATTCATAAATGTATGTATGTATATATGTGTGTATATATAGCAATAATAATCAAGAAAGAGGGGGCTGGAGAGATGGCTCAGCAGTAAAGAGCACTGACTGCTTTTGCAGAGGACCCAGGTTTGATTCCCAGCATCCATATGGTGACGAACAACATCTGTAACTCCAGTTCCAGGGGATCTGACCTCTGTGGCCACTGCGCAACACAGGTGCACTTAGATAAGAAATCCAGTCATACACATAAATAAACATTAAAATAATCAAGGAAGAGGTTAAGAAATTGAGAGAGGGTGGGGGACATGGGAGGAGGTGGAGGGATGAAAATAATTTAAATATAATACTCATGTATGAAATTTTCAATATATATATAATGTTTAAAAAAATAAACTCTAAACTTCAATATTAAAAGCTCCCAAAATGTTAAGTGAATTCCTTCTGACAACAAATTAAAAAGTAAATAAAATCAGACTTAGGGTATCATGTTATACACGAATGGCTTTTTTTTTAATTTTATTTATTTCTGTATGTGTATGAATGTACTGTCTGCATGCAGGTTTGTGCACCCGTGTTGTGCAATGCCGCGGAGGTCAGAAGAGGGCGTCGGATTCCCCTGGAACTGGAGTTCTCCTGGAATTGGAGTTTTGGACGGTTCTCGGCCGCCATGTGGGTGCTGGGGATCAAACCCGGGTCCTCTGTAAGAGCGGTCGGCGCTCTTAACCGCTAGGCCATCTCTCCAGCCCCACGAATGGCTTTTAACCCTTACAAAAGTTTATAAGAAAGAATCAATTATTTTCTTAATTTTACAGAAACTAATAAGACTAAGAGATTTCCTAAATTTACATATGCTACAAGTAGTAGAATGAGTTATGAACCCACACAGTCTGACTTCTCATAATTTAAACTCTACTATATACTACTTTCTTTTTGTATATAGGGTTGAAATACTACAAATCAGCACAATCTTTTTGTAGCATTAAGATGTCGTGCCAGGGATAGCATGAGACCACATCCCCTCCAAAATAAGGAAGTTGGAAAGATGGCTCAGCAGTTAAGAGTGCTTACTGCTCTTCAAAGGACCTAAGATCTGATTCCAGAACCCATGCCAGCCAGCTCAGAACTGCCAATAACTCCAGCTACAGGGGATCCAACACCCTCTTTTGTCCCCCTCCCCCCTTGGGTGTGTGAGCATGTGCACGCACATGCTTGCACGCGCTCGACACACACATACCTGAATAAAAATAAATCTTTAAAAACAAAATAGGCCACATTTTCCAAGTTACCAAGTCGTTACACTCTTGCCTGCTAAGAAATTCATGACAATTTATCCTAAGAAAACTTCAGAAAGAACAGCGAGAGCTACCTGTATAAAGATATCCACCACCCAGAAACTTTTTTTTATTATATTTTAAGGGATTCACAATATAAGAACACAGTTGTTTTGAGATCACATTGATGTTGCTCAGTTTGCCATACAATTAGGTAATTGGTGCTAGCATCCACAGATGAGTGATACCATTCATCATTTGTTTTTCTGGGACTGTGTTACTTCACTCAGCATGATATCTTCTAGCTCCAGCTATTTACCTGTAAAGCTCATGATGTCATCTTTCTTTACTGCTGCATAGAACTCCATTGTGTAGATGTACCACATCTTCTCTGTCCACTTGTCAGTTGGGGAGCACTTGGGTTGGTTCCAGCTCCTTGCTATTGTGAAGAGAGCTGCAATAAACATGGCTGTGCATACATCTCTGCAGTAAGAAGAGTCTTGTGGGTACATGCCCAGGGGTGGTATGGCTGGGTCAGGTGGCAAGTTCATTCCAAGTCTTCCAAGGGTTCTCCACACTGCTTTCCATAGTGGTTGTATGAGTTTACATTCCCACCAGCAGTGGATGAGTGTTCCCCTTTCCCCACAATTTCTCCAGCACTTGGTATCATTTGTTTTCTTGATCCTAGTCAGTCTTATTGGAGTAAGATGATATCTTACAGTGGTTTTGTTTTGCATTTCCTTAATTAGCAATGATGTTGAACACTTTTTTTTATTTTTATTTATTTCTGTATGTGTATGAATGTACTGTCTGCATGCCAGTTTGTGCACCCGTGTCGTGCAATGGAGCGGAGGTCAGAAGAGGGTCTCCGATTCTCCTTGAACTGGAGTTCTCCTGGAATTGGAGTTTCAGATGGTTCTTGGCCGCCATGTGAGTGCTGGGGATCAAACCCGGGTCCTCTGCAAGAGCAGTCGGTGCTCTTAACCGCTAGGCCATCTCTCCAGCCCCTGAACTTCTTAAGATGTTTTTCAGCCATCTCTAATTCCTCACTTGTGAAGTCTCTGTTCAGCTCTTTGCTCCACCTATTGAGTGGGTTTTTTGGTTTCTTTCTTCTTTGCTTTTTGAGTAGTTTATATATATTCTGGAAATCAATGCTTTGTCAGATATATCTGCGGTGAAGGTTTTCTCCCACTCTGTGGAATTTCTCTTCACTTCCTTGATTGTTTCTTTTGAAGGACAGAAGCTTTTGAGTTTAATGAGGTCCCATTTGTCAATTGTTAACCTTAATTCTTGTGCAGCTGTGGCTGTCTGATTTAGGAAGTCTTTTCCTACACTTATGTCTTGTAGTCTGCTGCCAACTTTTTCTTCTATCACCTTCAGAGTTTGGGGTTTCACATTGAGATCTTTAATCCACCTGGAGTTGACTTTTGTACAGGGCAAGAGGTAGGGGTTTAATTTCATTCTTCTACAAATGGTGATCCAGTTTTGCCAACACCACTTGCTGAAGATGCTGTCTATCCTCCATTGTGTCTTCTTGGCCCCCTTGTCAAATATGAGATGGCTAAAATTATATGTGCTCAAGTTTGGATCTTCAGTTTTGTTCCATTGGTCAACTGGTCTGTTTTTATGCCAATACCAAGCTGTTTTTATGACTATAGCCCTGTAATATAGTTTGAAGTCTGGTATAGAGATCCCCCCTGTATTGCTTTTTTTCACTCAGGGTTGTTTTGGCTATTCGGGGTCTTTTGTTTTTCAAAATGAAATTAAGGACTTTTTCTCCCCAAGCCTGTGAAGAAACTCTTGGGGATTTTAATTGGGATTGCATTAAATCTATACAAGAGTTTGGGTAGAATGGACATTTTTACTATATTACTTTTCCCAATCCCATGAGCATGGGAGGTTTTTCCATCTTCTGATGTCTTCTTCAATTTCCTTCTTCAGGGGTTTAAAACTTTTGTTGTAGAGATCTTTGGTGTCTTTGGTTAGGTTTATTCCTAGGTATTTTATTGTTTTTGAGGCTATTGTGAGTGGGAAGGTCTCTTTGTAGTCCTTCTTCAGTTGCTTGTTGTTGATATAAAGAAAGGCTACTGATTTTTCTAGGTTAATTTTGTATCCTGCCACTTTACTGAAGCTCTTAATCATTTCTAGGAGTTTTCTGGTGGAGTTTTTAGCATCCCTTGGGTAAACAATCATATCATCAGCAAATAGGAATAGCTTGACTTCCTCTTTTCCAATTCGTACTCCTTTAATTTCCTTTTCCTGCCTATTAATTTCCTATTCCTGCCCTAGCAAGGGTTTCAAGCACTATATTCAAAAGGAGTGGTGACAGGGGGCAGCTTTGCCGAGTTCCTACCTTTAAAGGGAATGCTTCTGTCATTTCCCCATTTAGGATGATATTGGCTGTGGGTTTCCTGTATATGGCTTTGATTACATTGAGGAATGATCCCTCCAATCCAATTCCTTCTAGGACTTTAAGCATGAAGGGATGCTGGATTTTGTCAAAGGCTTTTTCAGCATCAATTGAGATGATGGTGTGGTTTTTGTCTTTGATTCCGTTTATGTGTTTGATGATGTTTATTGATTTTCGTATGTTGAACCATCCCTGCATCTCTGGTATGAATCCAACTTGGTCATGATGGATGATCTTCTTGATGTGGGTCTGTATGCGATTTGCCAGTATTCTGTTTAGAATTTTGGCATCTGTGTTCATGAGGGAGATGGGTCTATAATTCTCCTTTTTAGTT